>CAUYPK010150716.1:0-31994 GCA_963574355.1 Loris lydekkerianus | reverse complement strand
CGCGCCCCGGGCCCCCCGCCCCCCCCCCCCCCCCCCCCCCCCCCGCCCCGGGCGGCCCCCCCCCCCCCCCCCCGCGGCGCCGGGCGGGGGGGGGGGGGGCGGGCCCCAACTTTGCACTCTGCCTTTCACTTGTACACTGGGGAAGCCCATCTCCAAACCCTGCTCCCCACCTGATTATTTTCCTGCAAACCCTCCACATCTTTTCCAATTTCCAGGTAGAGGCCTTATAGTAAGAGAGGTACTTAGTCTAAAATGAAAATGTTCTACTGGGGTTTATTACCAGCCTCTGCCCTTGAGCTCCACCTGCACCTGGGGCTGACTTCCTGCACAGCCCTCCCCAGCACGCAGCCTGGCTGTGTGGGGAGGCCAGCTGCCAGGACAGGCTGCATTCCAGGGCCCAGCCATGGTGAGCTATATGAGAACGGCCACTGCTTGAGTGCCATGCCCACCTAGGGCTTAGGGAAGGCTGCTAGGGTGGCTTGGGGTCTCCTGTGCTCCCCAATGGGCTGGGTTACCGGCCCTGAGTCCTTTGGAGACCCCAATAGGTCCCTGCACGGTCGTGTGAGGACCAGCACAAGGGAAGCTGCTGGGCTCACACTCACCCCCATAGACTCGTGTAGACTCGTTCTCATCCACAGGGTTTCCCATTCACTGGTCAAGAGCATCAGCACGGAGCCCCACAGCCTGGTCCCCACCACGGAAAGACCCTGTCACCGGTGTGGGTCACACTCCTTCCAAAGATGGAATTAAGCAGTCAGCACAGGCACCTTCTGCTGTGTTCACAGGGTAAGTCCCTGTGGCTCCACCAGCTTTGGCCAGGCTAAACTTGTCTTTTGATTGGATGTATCCTGGGGGGGGCTGCAAGTTGTCAAGTGAGAGCATGGCACACCCAGGCTCCTTCCACTGGGGCCTGGGAGTTGACCCCGATTTTCTGGTCCCAGAAAGAAAGGGGGAGACACGGGAGTTCCAGGAGAAGGGGAGTGAGGGGAGGGCCACAGGCTGGCCCTGAAGCCAGCTCAGACTCAGGGGAGCTCTTCTCCACTCACCCCTCCCAGAGGGTCTGCAGGGATGGGCTGAGGGTCAGGTTTCAGGCACTGAGGACCTCCTGTGTTCGGCCCAGAGGCCTAGGGGCAGCTCATCTCTCTGGCAACAGCACGAAGAAGGCAGCCTTCAGGAAGCGGCCGAAGCTGCAGAGCGTGGCCACGAGCCAGTGGGAGCGGAGGCCTGGGTCTGTACTGACCACACACTTTAGGACGTCTGTCTGGGAGGGAGATGGGGCAGTTAGGTGCAGAGCGGAGGCCACCAGACCCCCAGCACTTCACCTGGAACGTGAGCCAAACAGCTGGAGGGATGACAGCTGTGGCCCAGTCTGGAGAGGAGCCTTGGTGCCCTGCGCCAGGACGGGCAGGGGCAGGAGGACCCAGGAAAGACCCTCCCCTGCCTAGGAGCAAGAACTTCCTCTGGAGAGTCCTCCAGAAATCCAAGAACTTCCCTGCTGGAAGAATGAGTGACTGTCCACTCCTATTTTCTTATTTCTTTTTCTCCTTGCTAAGAAATGCAGTCTCGTTCCTCTAGCTGGGCTATGGCCAACAGTGTTGGCCACATTGGCCATGCACTGGCTACCCCAGTGTCTGCCCTGTCAGGCTCCAGGAAAGGATGGGGACCGACCTTGTTGTTTCAGTGACAAGGGATGCCAGTAGCCATGTGAGGGAACTTAGGCCCAGCAGACTGACCTCAACATCATGAGGCCTTGAGCCAAGGCCAGCAGAGGGGACAGGGCTCTGTCACCCCCTGGCCACCCTAATGTACATACCACTGCCCACCCTCTATTTTACAGGGCAGAACTGGCCCCTTGGGGGGAACAAGCACTCTGTGTCCAGGGCCCAGCAGTGTTTGTGGCCTGGCAGGCGGGGCAGTCTATCAGGGGTGTGGACAGTTGAGGTTTCCCTGTGACACCTATGCCCCAGACCTGCCTTCCCCTTTTGGGGGGAGGGAGCAGGAGGAGCAAGTCTGTCTGGCCCACAGCCCTTGGCCCTGTCCTGGGCTCGCCACCCACCATTCCTGGAGCCCAGCACTTCAAGCCCCAACTCCCCACCTCCACCCACAACTACACTCACCCATCCACCACGCCTCCGCAGCCAGACAGCCAGGGTCTTGCGCACAAATTCCCCCAAGCAGTCAACAAGGGCATGGACTATGGCAGGCTGAGCCTGCCGCACACAGTCCACAGCCAGCCCTGCGGCCACTGCATACAAGGACACCACCTTGCCCCAAGTGATGCCTGCAGGGAGAGAAATGGCCAAGATCAGGCTCATATGCAACCCATGGGGTCATGTGAAAGGGCTGAGACTTGAAAGCTGCTCTCCAGGGGCCAAAGGGGGACAGGGCCCTCCGGGACAGAATGCCTGGCTGCTGACCGCCTGCGGCTCAGTCCTTCCCAGTATGCACTGCACACCTGCCTGCATGAGCCTGAGACCTGCCCAGCCCACCGGGACAGTCAAGGGGGCCACTGAGTGGTAGGTGGGACCAATGACTTAGAGCTGGGCAGACTGAACAATGAGCACTCTCAAGGGCCATCGCCCAGGCTCATCTGTCCCCAACAGCCTGTCACCCCTGGTTCACATATAAAGATGCTGAGGCCCATGGGAGGCCTCCCAGACCCCCAACCTGTGCAGAACAAGGGGGAAGGAGTCAGGGAGTATGTTGCCTCCTTAACATCTGGAGGTTTTCTAAATCAGTAAGGAAAAAGAGGAAGCTTTCAAAAGAAATGTTAGCACAGAACACAAGCAGCTGATTCACAAAAGAAAAAACATAAATAAGACAGACATGAAAAAAAAAAATGTATGGGGCAGCACCTGTGGCTCAGTGAGTAGGGTGCTGGCCCCATATACTAAGGGTGGTGGGTTCGAGCCCGGCCCCAGCCAAACTGCAACAAAAAAATAGCTGGGCATTGTGGCGGGCACCTGTAGTCCCAGCTATTTGGGAGGCTGAGGCAAGAGAATCGCCAAAGTCCAAGAGCTGGAGGTTGCTATGAGCTGTGATGCCACGGCACTCTACCGAGGGCAACAAAGTGAGACTCTGTCTCTAAAAAAAAAGTATGTTCACCCTCACTAGAAATCAAAGGCAAATTAAAACAAAGTGTAAATTGTATGTTTTATATTAAAAACTTTTTTTTTTTTGAGAGTCTCACTATGTTGCCCTCAGTAGAGTGCCGTAGTGTCACAGCTCACAGCAATCTCAAACTCTGGCTTAAGATATCCTCTTGCCTCAGCCTCCTAAGTAGCTGGGACTACAGGCATCTGCCACAATGCCTATTTTTTTTGTCGCAGTTGTCATTGTTGCTCAGCAGGCCCAGCCAGGTTCAAACCTGTTAGCCCCAGTGTATGTGACCAGTGCCCTAACCACTGAGCTACAGGCACTGAACCACATATTAAAAACTTAAAGGGCGATGTTGGGATTCAGGTAGCTGCACTGTCGCTGGGGGGGGCATGTGGCAGCATCTGAAAGGCCATAAAACACGCATAAGGAGTCAGCCTGAGGACGTGGCATGATCACAGACTAGACAGGTAGGTCAAGTCCATCCTCGCCACAGCCAGAGCATTTCCCAGAAAAACACATCAACTCAAACACACACCTGCTCACAAACATTCACAGCAGCCCTAGTCACAGTCAAGTACCTAGACTTGCACAGCAGGTACCTAGAAGCCATCAACAGATGAATAGGTAAGCCACATGTCAACACTCTGGGAGGAGTTTGAGACCAGCCTGGGCAATACAGCCAGACCCTAGTCTCTCCAAAAAAAAAAAAAAAAAAAAAAAAAAAATGTATATATATATATATATATATATATATATATCAATGGGCCCAGGAATTTAAGATGATACCCTGTACTCTAGTCTGGACAGCCAAGACCATGTCTCAAAAAAAAAAAAAAAAAAAGGTTAATTATTGTTATATGAATTTCACCTCAATGAAATGAGATGGAGAAAACTCTGAGCTTAGACCATGTCACTCCTGAGCTTAAAGCTGTCTTGTTACTTCCCATTGCCTTCAAAATAAACCCAAATCTGAAATACCAACCAAGCCAGCCCCTGGCCTGCTTCCCAGCTCCCACCCTCTATGGCGCCTTGTCACTGCCCGAGTGTACATGGCTGGTGGCACAGCTCCACTCCACTGTGCCCTCACCAGGCAGGCCAGGCCGGCAGGTGAACATGGATGGAGCTGAGGAGCCTAGTCTTGGGGCCATGCACCAGGGACCTGCCATCTGTGTCCCTTGCAGGGTGGTATCCTGTGGCGAGAGGACAGTGTGTTCTGAGTGGCAGTCACACTCCAACCCCAGGACGACTGGCAGAAAGCAAGGGAGTGGGGCTCCAGAGGTGCCCTGGGGCAAGTCTCAGTACCTCTTGTTTTGAGCTCTTCCACACTTTATTGATAGAACTTCAAAGTGGCCACACCATTCACATCCCCCCACTACCACAGGAGGGTTCCGATTTTGCTAACACTTGGGATTAATCTGACTCTTTGCATCTAGCCATCCTTGAGGATACAAAGTGGGTCTAACTTGCATTTCCATGACAAGGGGTGGTGTGGAGCACTCTTTAGTCACTCAGACGTCTTCAATGGACAGATGTCTATCCAGACCCTTTGCCTGCCTTTTAATTGGGTCACCTTGTTAGTACTGATTTGTAAGAATTCCTAACTTATCTCTTCTGTATTTTTTTATTTTTCTGTGGTAAAATACTTTTATAATAACAAGAAAAAAAAAGAAAACTTATCCGGGACAGAAAAAAGTCCCAGATAACAGAGTCTTTTGGGGCTCGGTACCTGTAGAGTTACAGCGCCAGCCACATATACCGAGGTTGGTGGGTTCGAACCCAGCCTGGGCCAGCTAAACAACAAAGACAACTATAACAAAAATAGCCAGGCGTTATGGCGGATGCCTATAGTCCCAGCTAATGGAAGGCTGAGACAAAAGAATTGCTTAAGCCCAAGAGTTTGAGGTTGCTGTGAGCTGTGATGTCACCGTACTCTACCGAGGGTAACATAGTGAGACTCTGTCTCAAAAAAAGAGAAAGAAAAAAGTTTTTCCTCTGGGCAGAGCTTTGAACCCCAAAGTGAAAACACAGCCAGAAACATCAGTCCCCACTGCCTGCGGGGGGGGGGGCGGGGGGGAAGACACAAGGCTATTTTGTCCCCTAGTGGTACTGGCCAGGGTGTGCAGGGCAAGATGGTGCAGAAGGGGCCTGGAGCAAAATGGGACAGAGGATCAGTTAGGGCTCACCCTGCAGGCAGAGGGCCCCCAAAAAAGTCAGGACGGGGATGGGCAATGGGCAAGTTTGGACAGCAGGGATGTCAGGCCCTGTCCTCCCCCCGTCCATACCTACCACTACCAGGGGCCCGGCCCCCCTCTCCCTGCTCAACTTGACCCACAGCAAGCCAGAGCCACATTCCCAGAAACAATTGTTCCTTTTAAAGCCAGCCGGTGGCTCATAAACTGGCTGGCCCCACAGCCCCACAGTCAACAGCCGGCAGACAGACAGCTACCCACGCTCAGGCTGCAGCCAAGGGAAGATGGAGGGTGGAGGGTGGTTATCTCGGATGTTCCCTGCTCCTGGCTTCCTTCCCGGGCCTCACCCACCACCACCTCCCCCAGGCACCTGCCCAGGTCACCCTTGCAGGGCTGGCACCAGCCCCCTAGATCCTGCTGCTCCATCCCCACTGCTCAGTCCTCAACCTCCATGGCCCCACAGCCCCCCAAGCTCTGGCCCCTCCACTGACCGGCTAAGTCGGCTGACTCAGCTGAGCCACAAAACACACCTCAGCCTGGCCTAGACCCTCTGAAGCCTCCCAGGCAGTTTCCACCAGAACCTCATCCCACCTCACCAGGAGCCAAACTGAACAACTGGGATTGGATGACTATCTCCAGAATGGGCAGAGGAGCAGTGGCAGAGTCCTGGCAATTCAGTGGGGGCCCACCACTAGCCCCTATGCCACAGCCAGTGGTCACCTGCCATGATCACCCCTCATCGGGCAGGACCAGACCCTACCAGGACCCCTTCCTGGGACCTTCTCTTCCTGCCAGCTCCCCAGGCCTTCCCCTCACTATACCCCAGGTACCTAGCTTGCCCACCAGGAGTCAAAGGAGCCTCTCTGGGAGAGGACAGCCCACGGTCACCCCACAAGCCTGAGGCCAGCAGAGCGAGGGGTCTCCTCTGAGCAGGATGCAGAGGCCCCCTGCCCTTAGCTTCTTTTCCTCATCTCTGGGGTAGGCAGAGGTTATTAGGTCATTTGACAGCCCCCTGACCCTGAGGCCACCTCTGGTGTGGAGAGCACCTTCCTCACAGCACCCCTTGCCTAAAGCCCAGCTTCTGCTGCCATCAGGACTGTCCTAAAGATGGGGAAACTGAGGCTGGAAAGGCAAAGGGGATGCTGAGGTCACACATCTGATCACGGCAGACCCAGATCAGTTCATACTCAAGGGGCTCTGGACCAGCAGAGGGTCTTCCAGAAAGCCCCAGGAGTGGCTCCTTGCTCCTATCATCTTGGGGTCCCTGGTGCCGAGTGACTCTTCTCACTGGGCAATATGTGGAACACCCTGCCTGGACACACACCCCATCCTGAGACTCCTCTCTGACCCACAGAACTGGGCAGAGGGACCTGTGGCTTCAGAGTGTACCTGGCAAGAGCCTGGCAGTGCCCACCAGAACTGTTTGGGACACTGCCCCTTGGATGTGCCCCTGGGATCCAGCACCACACTAGAAGCCCAAGCCCCCAAAAGGGTCCTATGCAGAAGCCAAAAGCCAAGGCCTGGCTGCCCCAGGTCACCACAGCCCCACTGGATGCCCCAGGTCACCACAGCCCCACTGGATGCCAGACCACAACTACTTGAGAGGTCAGCACCAGCTGCCCAGAACCCACCGCCTGAAAGGTCCTGGGTCTGTATGCTCTGGGCCAACCTGTTACATGGCTGACATATCCAGTCTGTGAGCCTGTAACAGCAACAGCCTCCCCACGAGCCTGAGCTGGTCCAAAGACCCCAAATACCTCCATGAGGTCCCTTGGAGTGGATGGGTCCAGCCTACCTGCAGAGAATATGTGGCCTGCCACAGCCAGAAATGCATCGGTCACCACGGGCTCAGACTGGAGTGAGATGTGCAGCTGGCGAGCCACGTTGCGGTAGACGCCAGGCCGTATCAGCTCCAGCTCATCCCCTGTGTGGCCACATAAGAAGATCAGAGGCAACCCACACCACGGTCCCCTTGAACATGACTGGCTCTCGGACACCCCCCCACCTCGGCCCCTAGGGACATGGGCACCCCCAGCCCTATCCCTGCCCCGCTGACAAGCCAGCCCCCTGGGCCAAGCCGGCTAAGCCGGTGAGGCAGGAATCCTGTGGTATAGACGGGCCAGGCCTACTCGATGACTCATGGCAGACAGGCCAGCGAGCTGCCCGGGCAGCAGGAGAGGCTAGCAAGCAGCGAGAGCCAGCCTGGGGGAGGGGCTGCAGACCCCAGTCTGTGGGAAGCCCCCAATGTCTTGGAGGGTGATCTGGCTCAGGTCCTAGGGTGGCTCAGGAGATGGCTCAAGGGAACCAACTCAGAACTGCCAAGCCACTGTCCTGGGCCACCAGCACCCCCACTCTGGATTCCTGGTGTCAACTGGGTGTGTGGCGGCCATGTCAGTACAACCCTCTACAGGCTCAGGACATGCCCTCCCCCAGCCTGCCTGCCTTGGTGTTGGCAGCAGTGCTTAAAATCTCCCATGGCTCCAAGAGCGGGTGTCCCCAGACTGACTAGCTCTCTAGCCAAAGCAAACAGGGAAATGCTGCTGAGCAGACAATCCTGGCAGATAAGAGTGGCAGAGTCATTCCTGAGGCCAGCTGCTCTCCATCTAACAAAAATCTGGAGCCAGGGCCCAGTGGTTGGGGGATGGCGTGGAAATTCCCAGGGCTGGCCTGCCTATTCCCAGAGAGACCTCCGGGGCCACTGTGGGGACACAGCTGGGCCTCTTCCTGTTTGCAGCTGCCTTAGCAGTGCTGAGGGCACAACAGAGATCTGAACCCACACGGTTGGACCTGCCTCCCTCAGGATCAAGGATTTATCTTCACCAGGGGGCCCCTAGAGTGTATCCCTGGGGTCATCCTCAAAGCTGAAGAGACTGCCAGTGGGCAGCTGACCTAACAGAGTCCCCTCATCACACCAGGCTCTCGGGACAACTGATCAATCCCAAACCCTGCTTGGCCCTGCCCCTCTCTACAAGGGAAAGCCTCTCCCCTCCTTCCCCTGACACACCTCCTCCTGAAAGCTGGTGCTGTCCCAGAGAACCTGTCTCCACCCCCTCCCCTGCTCCTGGGGTGGCCAGGTCTACTCCGCCTTGCTCTTCAGGACCAGCACAGCATGCAAGTGCCACAAATGCAGGGTCCACAGTAAACAGGGACAGGCACACACCCTGTCAGCCAGAGGAGGGATGGCGTCCCCTCTTACAGGGACACTCCCTCTGACCCACCTCCCCCATACCCTGACTAGAGAGACACCCATTCAGGGTATTATCTTTACTGCCACCTCCCATCCCTGGGCAGGGCCACAGGCAGGCTCGCATGTTCCCACTCTGGGCATTCAATAAATATTCACCCATTTGCTATGGGGAGGCAAGTTGGCCAGAGTCTCCCTCTCTGGGGTCCAGACCCTGGAGCAGGGGTCCTCAAACTTTTTAAACAGGGAGCCAGCTCACTGTCCCTCAGATCGTTGAAGGGCCGACTATAGTTAAAAAAAAAACTATGAACAAATTCCTTTGCACACTGCACATACCTTATTTTGAAGTAAAAAAACAAAATGGGAACAAATACAACCACACCGCAGCATGTGGCCCAGGGGGCCGCAGTTTGAGGACCCCTGCTGGAGACGGTAGAGACAGTCACTGAGCTGCATGAGACCCCAGCTGTCTTCACAGGACCACCCAACTCCAGAGACTCTGGCCTACCCCCCCACCCAATGTGGGTGCAATTTCCACAGAGGAGCCCAAGAGGCCTCCAAATCAAGAGGAAAGTGCAGCCTGGCAGTACCTCAGCCTGTAACTGTAAGGACATACTTTCCAAAACAAACATCAGGACAGTGGTCTGACAAAGGATTTTTCTGCTCAGCTGAGAACAAGGGTTACTCTAGAAATTTAGCCACCGAAACATCTTTTTTTTTTTTTTTTTTTTTTTTTTTTTGGAGACAAGAGTCTCACTCGATTTGGGGAAGAATGTTTGAAATCTGGGCTAAGCAGGCAAATGGGGGGCTGGGGTCGGGCGGCCTGTCCTGCACTCCAGCCATTCCAGGCAGATTTGGGGCACCCCAGGGCCAGCCCCCTCTGTCTGAGGGAGACCAAGGTCCAGCACAGGAGGGTGCTGACACCGCCTTCCGGCCAGGACAGCTGTATCCCGAGATGTAGCAGGCCTCGGCCACGCCGGCCAGCTCCGGAGAGGCAACCTGCGGACCACACTCACCCAAGCGCAGCAGCACTGCGCACACCTCTGCCAGGCTGCCGCCAGGGACCAGCGCAGCGCGCTCAGGCGCGCTCCAGGAGAGGCCGGCGCGCAGCAGCCGCGCGTGCACAAACTCCCTGCCCAGCGCCTTGGCCTGAGCCACCAGCTCCTTGTCGGTGGGCGAGCGGTCAAAGGCGTCCATAATCTCCGCGGCGAGTACTGAGGAGCGCCGCAGCACCTCCATGGCGGGGACGCGGACGAGGGGCGCCGCACCTGCGGGCAGACAGCCTTCGGTAGGGCCCGGCCCGGCTGCGGAAGGTGAGGCCGGCCCTGTGAGCCACGAGGACTGGCGGCTGGGCGCGGAGACAGCTGCCCCCAGCGCGTGCGCCCATATCGCGCCCGCGCGCCTGGCCGGGGCGCACCGGGAGGCTGAGCTGGGCGTGGATCCAACCGGGTAACCTCTAGCTTTGGGGCCCCAAATCTTTAAAAACAATCTCACGTTCTTTCAGAATCCAAATTAAATCCCAAAGATCCCCACGGTTGCCAGGGATCCGAGGCACCAGGGGAAATGGCGATTTGTTCTGGGCCCGCCCTCGAAGTCCAGCACTCGAGCGGCTGAGGCGGAGGCCGCGGTCACAGCCCCACGTCCTGCCGACAGCGACAGCCAGAACCCCCACCCGGCCCGCGGGCTCCGATCGGGACCGCGGTTCCCGGGACCCGGGACCACCCGCCTCCGGACCTCGGTCGCAGGTGCCTGTCCAGGGGGCACCAGGGAACCGACGCCCCGTCCGGCCCGCTCACCTTTGCCGCCGCATGTCGAGAGCGTGGGGCTGGGGAGGCGTTCTGGCTTCAGGAGGATCTCGATCCTTCCACTCGCACGGACAACGACGCGCGCCCCGCCCGGCGCCCCCCGCTGTCCGCCCGAGCCCGCAGCGCCAGGTCCGCGGAGTTCCCTCGCTCCCGGAGGCTCTGGCCCGCGGCGCCGGGGGCGAGGGCGGCGCCGGGGGCGAGGGCGGCGTCGGGGGCGAGGGCGGCGTTGGGGGGCGAGGGCGGCGGGTCCCACCGCGCAACTCCCAGCCCGCGAGAGGCGAGGCCTGGGGCTTCGCCTTCTAAGGAAAAGGCCACCGGGGGCGGAGCCGCGGAGCCCGCCCAGAGCTCCCCGCCGCCTCGCGCTTAAGGAGGACCGCACGAGTTCCCGGGGCCGCGACTCAGACCCACCACCCGCCGCGATTCTCGCCCCGACCCATTTTAAAATTGGGTTGTCTTTTTGTTGTTGGTTTGTAGGGGTTTACATAACCCGACACATGCCTTTGTAGCAAGGCAGATCCTGGGATTGCTGTTTATTTGAAGATAGCAAACATCTTCCGCTGTGCTGTTACTTCTCACAGGGGTCCTCAAACTGCGGCCCGCGGGCTACATGAGGCGGTATAATTGTATTTGTTTCCGTTTTGGTTATTTTACTTCAAAATAAGATATGTGCAGTGTGCATAGGAATTTGTTCATAGTTTTATTTTTAAACTATAGCCTGGCCCTCCAACGGTCTGAGGGACAGTGAACTGGCCCCCTGTTTAAAAAGTTTGAGGACCCCTGTATCGATCGAATAGGGATTATTCCTACAGGAGTCCAGTTAATCCTTACTTCATGGCGGCAGCCTTTTCATTAGGATATTCTCCTATGTTTTCTTTTAGAAGCTTGACTATTTTAGGGTTCACATTTAGAGCTATGATGGATGGAAAATCAATTCTTGTGTCTGGTGGGGGTCAGAGTGCATTTTTGCTGTAAAGATGGCCAGTTGACCCAGCATCATTTATTGAATGAAATGCATTATTTTTCCACTGAATAGGACAAGAGTTCTCCACATAAATCAATTGATAACAGCACACACAGACACACACACACCCCAATGTGTGTATATATATGAACTCTATTCTATCCCACTGGTCTATTTCTTTGTTCTTGAGCCAACCTCACACAATCTGAACAACAGCGTTAGCCATCTTGACCTAATTCACACACATATAACATTTTACCCAATAGCTGTAGAATATATATTTTTCTCCACATCAACATGGGATATTTATCAAAATAAACCTTATTCTGGGCCATAAACAAGTCTCAGCAAATTTGAAAATGTTGAAATCATACAGTGTTTTCTCTGAATTAAATTAAAACTCAATAGCAACATCCAGGTGTGGTGATACTCACCTGTAGTCCCAGCTACTCGGGAGGCTGAGGCAGGAGGATTACTGGAGTCCAGAAGTTTCAGGTTGGTGTGAGCTGTGATGATAGCACTGCATTCTAGCTGGGGTGACAAAGCAAGATCCTGTCTCAACACAAAACAAGATAAAACAAAAAAACCCAAGTCAGTAACAGACTACTAGAAAGTCTCCAAAGGCTTAGAAATTAAATGTCATGCTTCTAAATAATCAGTTGGTCAATAATAAATCACAGTTGAAGTTCCAAAAATATTTTGAAGTGAACAGCAGTGAAAATATGGACTAACAAATGTTGAACAATGCTGCTAAAATATATTCCTCAAAGTAAAGTTTATAGCTTTTGAAGAACAGTTTAAAATTGATACTCTGACGTTCAAGTCAAGAATCTAAAAAACCTCCAATAAATTAAAACCAAAGATGAGAGGGTATTGTTGCTGTCCACTGGCCTCGTCAGAGACATGGAGGCAGACACTGCAGACGAAATGAATGATTTATTAAGGGATGGCTGGTGCTCACTCAGGCACAGCAGCAAATGACCGTCTTTACTCACTTTCTTACGTACCCAGACTCATCAGATAAAAATAATCCAAGAACAAGACAAAAGGTAAAGATGCCTTATCAGAGTTAATCCAGCAAAGTATGTACACACCTTTCTAAACCAAGAATATCTTGTTTAGAGATACAATGGAGATGAACCACAAAGGGCTGGGTTGTCTGTTCTGTTTGCCTACTTCTCTATATGATTAACTGAAAGTTTTTGTGTAAATAGAGGTAGGGGATTAAGTGCAACGGTCCATTGCCTGAGGCAGATGCTCTTTCTCCAGCTACGACTTGGCAAGAGCCCTCCAGGATATTCTTTCCTTAAAGGCGTGACTGCCTGCATTTTTCAGCAAAGCTGTTTATGATGTGAGCTGGGAGAGAATATCCCCCAAAACTCACACCTAGCCCAAGTACTGGAAATATTCCTTCTCAGGGTCTTGTAACTTCAAGGAGCACAAATGAGACTGATTCACCTACAAGGGTGCAGTGGACTGTGCTCCTTCAGGGTATAATAAAAATAAGAGCAAAAACTAATGAAGCAAAGCAAAAAAATAGAGAATATCAGCAAAGCCAAAAGTTGGTTCGTTGAAGAGACAAGTAGGATTGATAAACTCCTGAAAAGACTGCATAAAAGAAAAGAAAACACAAATTTATCAGGAATGAAAAAAAGGACATCACTACAGATATAATTATAGAAACATTAAAAGGATAATAAGAAGATAGTATGAAGAACTTCATAACAGTATATTTGAAATTTTAAATGAAACACAATTTATCAAAACTGACACTAGAAGAAGTAGAAAATCTGGATGGTCCTACACCAATTAAATAGATTTAATCTGTAATTTAAAGTCTTCCCACAAATAAATTCGTAAGTTCAGATGGTTTCATTGAGAAATTTTTCTGAACAGTTGAAAAAATAACACTAATATTATATAAATCTGTCCAGAAACTAAAAATGAGGGAGTATCTCCCAAGTCATTTTGTGAAGTGAATGTAGCATCAATACCAAAACCTGCCAAGAGCACTACAAATCCACGGAGCCTCTGTCTGTGGGACTTGCCCAACTGGAGAAGAGAGAGGCCAACGCTTTCACCATGGTTGTGGGAAGGAGTGGATTAGCTCGCCCATGTCATGTAGCTAGCTCAGGAACTGTTAACTGTTTTAGCAGAAAAGCTATAGAGCTGTAAAATGTAAGAGGCATTTTAATGAACTCTTTAATGTGGAGCCTGGAGCACCATGGTAGAGTATGCCTCAATTTTCTGAAAAGCAGTCAGGTTTGAGATTCCTTATATTTTCTAGATAGAATTATAGAAACTCAGTGTGGAGTATGTGATTGTGAGGTGGCAAGACCCCCACAGCCTGGGAGGTGCGTTCAAGGAACAACCCCCAACTGCTTCTCCTCCCTTCCTAAAACAATAGTGCATTCTCCTTGCTCCCTCTGCCAGAAGTCAGGTAGCTCCTGAGTACTTTCCTATCTTTTGCCTAAAACCACATAGCTGCCTTTCCCTAAAATTGACCTTCACCCCATGAACTAAGATTCACATCCTTAAGAATAATGTTCATGATAAAACTCCTTTTACTTACCTAGTTACTTCCCCTCAGCCTTGAAAAAGGAAAATATTCATATTCCCACTTGCTTTCCTTGCTGATTTGCAACACTGTTAATACAAGCAGCTTTGTTTAGGTACTATATAAATAGAACCTAAATGGTTGGGTGCTGGCTGCAGTCATCAGCTGTGACAGACCTCCTGATCCTGGTCCCATCTTTGTCTCTCGCTTAATCAATGTCTCTTGTGTAATTTATTTTCTCAGTCCCCCTCCATTCCCACTCTGGTTCATTTACTCTTCTTTCGCACTGGTTCTCAAAAACTCAGAGAGAGAAATGAATTTACCTAAGGAGCCACCAGAGGGTAAACCTTGGAGTCTGACTCCACTGCCCCGGGCTATGCTGGGGCCAGGGGCAGAGCCTACAGCTGCGGACAGGAGCCCAGGACACACACACCTGCTGCCTTGCCTGTGTCTCCTCAGGCCGTGCCTGCCCCACTTGGGGCACAAGCTTCCTCCTGGCTCTGCCTCCTGTCTCCTCTTGGAACTTGTCCCCCGGGCTACAAGGTGAGAATGGTGAACTCCTGGGCACTATGGTAGTGCACCATGGTCACACCTGGGAACAGCCTCTGCACTCCAGCCTGGGCAACACAGCAAGATTCTGTCTCAAAAGAGAGAGAGAGAGAGAGAGATTGATTAAGCTAATCTGGAGTACCCAGACCGCAAACCCTCATCCAGACCTCAAAAAGCTCAGGCCCTCCTGGAGTCCATTGAGGTTTTCCTGCCCCTTGAGACCTGGAGGCCAGTCTCATCTGCCCAGCCCCAGCCCTCAGGTCCCCAAGAGTGCTTTGACTGCCTGGGAGCCTGTGTTCCTGCACTCACTTTGGCCCTGATTTTCTGTCTCTGCAAAATTCTTGCTTTTGGCTCCTGTGTGCAGGTGAATCCTTTCTGCTCCAGGTTGGCTGACTATGCAGCTCATTCCCTGGCTCTGAGCACAGACACCAGCCTAAACTGGCTTGTGCACAAGGAGATTTGTCGCTTTGTATGCATAAAATGTCCAAGAAGAAAGATACAGGTTTTAGGCGTGGCTGGACCTAGGAGTCTCTCTTTCTATCTGGGGGTCTGTGCTCCTCTGTGACGGCTTCACTCTCAGACAGACTGGAGTAATCACGGATAAAGCCCACTGCTGCGTGTCTACACCCCCAGGTCCAGTCTGGATGGTAGAAAAAAGACAATCTTTCCAGGTAGCTCCTGGGACATCCTAGGACAGGTAACTTCTGTGGTGTGCCCATTTCTGAACCAGCTATGACTGAAGATAAAGAAGGCGCTAAGTGGTCGTGTCTGGCTCATACAGCTGGCCCTGGATAGCCTGCACGGGCCACCTAAACCATGTGGAGTACAGTAGGGCCCGGTGAGCAACAAGTCGTGTCACAGGAGAAGGGTGCTGAATTTCAGATGAGGCTGCCCTGTGAGTCACTGTATGCAGAGTGGGGTGGGGGTGGGGGGTGTCCACACTCAACAGCCTGTGGCTCAAATGTTCATTTTCAGCTACAGCCAGAGGAGGGCTATACTGTGTGCCACCCAGAGCCTTTCCCACCGGGTGATGTGTGTTTGCACACATCCTGGCTGTGTGCCTCCTGTTCACCTCACAGCACCAGCTGGCACTGGCAGGGCAGGGCCTGCTCTGAAGGCCCAGGGAGCCACAGCCATCTGCTGAGCCACAGATGGGTTCTGGGGGACAAGGCCAAAGCCTTTATCCCTTTTCAGCTAGGCTATGAGGACGTTCTCATGGACAGACTAACAAGCAAGTACTTGCCTCTGAAAACGTGGGTATATGTCAGAAAGTACACACCTGTAGGAAAAAGGTACCAGCCTCTGATATGGGCAGGGCCCCTGCTGGCCCCACAGGCACAAAGGGGCACTACCTGCCCCGTGCAGAGCAGGTACCCTGCTGGACTCTGTCTGCATCACCCAACTGTATCTGGAGCCTGTGTGGCCTCCTCACACAGACCCAACCAGGGTCAACCAGGATGCTGGGGACACTGAGCCAGTGTTCGCAAGTGCACAGAAGGACGGATGAGCTGGGTGGTGTGCAGACAGGCTGGCACAGCTTCTCAGCTGTCCTCTGCTTGTCTCTGGTGGGGCCAGCACGTTTCTATTGACCAGTGCTGAGCTTCTGTGTGCAGGTGCCCTGGGCCTAACCTGGAGGTGCCCACAGGCAACCTTCCTCCATTCTCTCTTCCAAACTGGCCCCAAGGCACAGCTTCCTGCCTCCTTCCTGCCTCCACCTATCACCCAGCAGGTGGCTTCCCTGCTCCCACCTTTCCAACTTCCAGCCCACAGAATGTACAGGGTGAGACCAGAGCCCTCCCCACGAGGGTGGTGGTGGCTCCACCCCTGCCCCCAACTCACCACGTCTCCCCTTGAGGGCTGGGATGATGGCAGGTGTGACACAGGGCCACCTCTGCCCTTTCTGAGGTCCATCTTCCCCAACAACAGATGCTTCTGAATGCTATTTATGTACTTCAGTTTTTTTGTTTGTTAGTTTGTTTGTTTTTGGAGATGGGTCTCACTTTGTTGCCCTGGCATGAGTGCCATGGTGTCAGCCTAGCTCACAGCAACCTCCAGCTCCTGGACTCAAGTGATCCCCTTGCCTCAGCCTCCAGAGTGTTGGTCGGAACTACAAGTGCAGCCACCATGCCTGGCTGGTTTCTCTATTGTTTTGTAGAGAAAGGTCTGGCTACATTGCTCACAGGCTGGGCTTGAACTTCTGGCCTCAAGTGATCCTCCCACCTCGGCCTCCCAAAGTGCTGGGATTACAGGAGCGAGTCTTCACACCCGGCCTCCTTTACATACTTGCCACTAGTTTCACATGTGCCCTTCCTTCTGATGAATGGCCCCATTGGGCCCCTTCTCCATGTGTTTCTCTTGGGGCTGGGGCAGTGAGGCATATGAGCCTGTGTGCCAACAGCAGAGGCTGCTGATCAGTGCCCCACTCTTTTAGTGGGTATCCTCAAATCTTCTCCTTTTATGGGACAAATCCATTCTAAGCCCAGAAGTGCTTCTTGCCCTTTTTTTCTCTTGGTCCATAATAACCACTTCTTCCTTAAGCAATTAAATAAATCTTCCCTGATTATCTGCAGTTAGCAATAGGCCACCTCTGGTCCTAAGCAACAGAAAACAGAAAGAGAATTTATGATCCCCTACTGGGAGAAGTTTGGGAAGGTTTCAGAAAAGGCTGTGGAGGAGACAACTTCCCCAGCCGCCAGCCTCCCTGGCAGGTTCAAGACTGGGCCATGTCATCAACATGGGTGCTGGAAGCTGGCACAGCAAGGCTGCCAGAAGATCCGTGACCAAAAATTTATAGCATCCTGAAGCCCTGAAGATGTTTACAGGGTACCAGAAGCAGGAGCTCATAAAGTGTTCAAGTGGACATCAACTTGCAAAGCCCATCAGCTTGGCCCAGGCCCCTGGCTGAGGATATTGTCCTGGCTGCCAGCTCCGAGCTCTTGAGGGGGGGGCTTTATAGCAAATACATTGTCTGCAGTGGGCTGATTCCAGGGAGGGGTCTCCCCACAGTGCTTCTACACAGCATCCTATTCAAACCCCAGGGACACAGAGGGGAATGGATTATTAGTACCCAAAGGGTTTTAGAGTCTGGGTGTGGGGGTCCCTGAGAGCCATGGTCAGAGTAGGTGTGACCTCAGGAAACCTGTGTGCTGCAGAGGCTGGGGGATGGGAGCCCCTTGGGGGGACTGTGCTCCCACAAGCTGCCTGGATCTGCTCCAGCTGGGGAGGAGAGACATTGATGTAGCCATCCATGGCAATAACGGAGGACTGGATGATGTGTGTGTGGCCACAGAGGCACTGGCAGCTCTCAGGGCTATGGCCTGGGGGACTGTCATTCCATTTGTGCAGCTGCTCCCTGAGCCAGCTCCTCCCCATTTATTTTTCTTCAGAAGCTCGTTCCTCTTATTCCTGAAGTAGCAGAAGTATTTTGTATAAATTCAGATGCTGAATAAACAACCTGGGAACCTACAGGGCATATCCCCTAGCAGGGTGGCACAGGATGGGACACAGCCAAGAAGGGCTGCAGTATTGAGCTCTCAGTCCCCACAGCAGTACCTCCTCTCCCAGATGTCCAGTGTAGGTCTGGACGGCTGGACTTTAGGAGGACAGGTACAAGAGGTGTTAGTGTGGCCTCTACTCCAGACACTGAGCTGGCTGCCCTCCGGGACATCACCTTTTGCGTTGAGTCAGGAAGCTCAGAACGGTTTCCAACTGTGCTAACCAAACGGGTGGAGGCAGGTCAAGGTCCACTGGTCAGAACAAAGATCAGGAGAAACCAGCCATCTCCTCGCCTCACAGCCTTTTCATAACCTCGTTATCATAAAAACCTCTGGGGAAGTCCCACTCCCGTCAGCACCTGGCTCCAGGACACTTCAGTCTGACTCTGCCTGTATTTACCCTAATTCCAGGAATAGGATGAAAATTCCTCCTCTCATCAGCCAATAATTAAGCCATTGCTTGAGCAGTGGGCGCCTGGGAGAGCCAGCCTCTTGGAGCAAACTTTCCATATTTTTTTTTTTGGAGACAGGGTCTCACTTTGTCGCTCTTGGTAGAGTGTTGTGATGTCATAGCTCACAGCAACCTCCAACTCTTGGGCTCAGGTGATTCTCCTGCCTCAGCCTCCTGATTAGCTGGGACTCCAGGCACCTGCCACGATGCTCAGCTGTTTTTAGAGATCGGGTCTTGCTCTTGCTCAGACTGGTCTCCAGCCCATGAGCTCAGGGCAATCCACCCACCTTGGCCTCCCACAGTGCTGGGATTACAGGCTTTGGGTTAGGGTTAGGGTTAGGCTGGGCCTTTCTATGCTTTCTGAGTAAAACTCTCTTTCACTTTGCGTGTTGACCAGTGCGAAGCCAAGGACTCACTTGGACTTAATTGATTCCGGTATCGGGAGTCACCTGTCCCAGCATCTCCCCTCTTCCTCTGGAGGCACCTTGCCAACCTGTGATATTATATACATTTTAAGGTGTTGGCAATCGGGCAGGTGAACAAGACGTTGTGAGCATATGGCTGGGTACAGGAGGGCAGAGCACCTTTCATCCACCTGTTGCCTATTTGGACCCTTGTGATCTCCAGGCCTAGAATTTGCCCATTTTTCTTTGGATTATTTCTTTTCCTCAGGGACTTGTTCATATTTTTTACATGTGCCAGTTATTAATTTTTTTTTTTTCATAAGAGACAGAGTCTCACTTTATCGCCCTTGGTAGATACTCTGTCACAGCTCACAGCAACCTTCAACTCCTGGGCTTAAGCAATTCTCTTGTCTCAGCCTCCCGAGTAGCTGAGACCACAGGTGCCCACCACAACATCTGGCTATTTTTTTGTTGCAGTTTGGCCGGGGCCGTGTTTGAACCCACTACCCTCGGTATATGGGGCTGGTACCCTATCCACTGAGCCACGGGCGCCACCCCTATGTGCCAGTTATTAATCCCGTGTGTTATAAATGTTGCAAATATCTCTCCCTGGGCTGCCACCTCAAACTCTTGGTTTCTTCTCTCCTGCAAACCTTGCTTATCTTCAGGATGGGCACATGGACTCATCTACCCCTAGTCTGTTCACCTAGGCTACTCCCGACCCTCTCAGGTGTTTGGGGCATGGGGGTGGGGTGGGATAGTGTTGGCTTTTGCTTTTTATGTTCTTCTCATTTTATTTTCATGCTCTTCTTCGAAAGGATATCTACTAGGGGTCAGGAATTGATGTGGTTTTTATTTTTATTATTATTTTATTTTTCTGTAAAGACAGAGTCTTACTTTATTATCCTTGGTAGAGTACCATGGCATCACATAGCTCACAGAAACCTCCAACTCCAGGCTTAGGCGATTCTCTTGCCTCAGCCTCCTGAGTAGCTAGGACTACAGGCGCCCACCACAATGCCCGGTTATTTTTTTGTTGCAGTTTGGCCGGGGCCGGGTTTGAACCCGACACCCTCGGTATATGCGGCTGGCACCGTACCCACTGAGCCACAGGTGCCACCCCTGATGTGGTTTTTAGATCCTTTTTTTGTGCATGTTAGAAAGAAAGTTTTGGGGGTTTTTTTGAGACAGAGCCTCAAGCTGTCACCCTGGGTAGAGTGCAGTGGCATCACAGCTCACAGCAACCTCCAACTCCTGGGCTCAAGCGATTCTCTTGCCTCAACCTTCCAAGTAGCTAGGATTACAGGCATCCACCACAACGCCTGGCTATTTTTTGGTTGCAGCCATCATTGTTGTCTGGCGGGCCCGGGCTGGATTTGAACCCGCCAGCTCAGGTGTATGTGGCTGGCACCTTAGCAGCTTGAGCCACAGGCGCCAAGCCAGAAAGTTTTTTATTTTTTTTGAGACAGAGCCTCAAGCTTTCACCCTGGGTAGAGTGTCATGGCATCACAGCTCACAGCAACCTCCAACTCTTGGGCTTAAATGATTCTCTAGCCTCAGCCTCCCAAGTAGCTGGGACTACAGGCGCTTGCCACAACACCCAGCTATTTTTTGGTTGTAGTTATCATTGTTGTTTGGCAGGCCCAGACTGAATTTGAACCCATCAGCTCTGGTATATTTGGCTGGCGCCCTAGCCACTGAGCTATATAGGTGCTGAGCCGTCTGTGAAGTTTTTAATGAAAAACAGCTGTTCCCTGGGCCTGTGCCCCAGAGACGCTATTTTCAGGTCTTTGGGAGTTACAGCCCTCAGTACTTGGCTCCCATCTCTGCACATCTTTGCGGTGTCCAGCATTGCTGGGTTCTCAGCCTGAGGCAGTGTCATCAAGCTGCCTTTCCAAGCACATTGGCACTGTCTTTTCTTGGGGTGTCCCTCTGCCCCTGGCTAACACCTGCTGGGAAGCACTCTGGTGGGCACACCAGAAGGCCCAATTGCCCAGTTCTCTGCTTCATCTCTTGGTTCTGGTTTCTGGAAGAGTTAATTTTTTTTTTTTTTTTAAGAGACAGAGTCTCACTTCGTCGCCCTTGGTAGAGTGCCATGGTGTCACAGCTCACAGCAAACTCCAGGTCTTGGGCTTAGGCAATTCTGCTGCCTCAGTCTCCCGAGTAGCTGGGACTACAGGTGCCTGCCACAATGCCTGGCTATTTTTTGTTGAAGTTTGGCTGGGGCTGGGTTTGAACCGGCCACCCTTGGTATATGGGACTGGTGCCCTAGTCACGGAGCCACAGGCACTGCCCGAGAGTTCTTTAATTTTATCTTCTATCTGTAACTAAATGAAATCTTAAGATCCCTAGCCAACAGAATGGATCCTCTCTTGGCCAAGGGGATTTTTCGGCTGAGTTGCTGGCCACGAAGAGGAGGGAGGTCAGACATGCCTAGCTATCCCCTGTTCATTTAGAGTTATTCTTTGTGACAATACAATATTAAATTATTAACAGGCCTAAGTCCGGGGAAGGCAAATGTTAAACCATCTCTATAGGTGACGAGTTCACTTAACAGATCACTTGAGTCTCCAGTATACGTCTCCTGTTCTGTCTCTGATTAACAGAATTCCTTATGTTAACTGAAAACTTCCCTAGCCTTTAGACAAAGCTTCATTTCTTTAACCAATTACAAATCAAAGAATGTTAAAACCAACCTATAACCTATAAGCTGTCCCTGACCCCTTTAAGACGTTCTGCCTTTTGGGACTGAAACAATGTGTCCCTTGCATATATTGACTTATGACTATATGTAAGTCCTACATCCCTGAAACACATAGAACCAAACTGTACGGCCAGGCATGGGGGCTCACACCTGTAATTCTAGCACTCTGGGAGGCAAGAGGATCCCTTGAGCCTAGGAATCTGAGGCTGCAATGACCTGTGATAATGCCACTGCACTCCACACCAGGAGACAGAGCAAGACCCTGTCTCAAAATACAAAACAGCAAAAAAAAAACCCTAAATGGTAACCCAACCACAGTGAGTCTGCTTGCTCAAGACTTCTTGGGCAGCCTGGGAGCGGTGGCTCATGCCTGTGATCCGAGCACTCTGGGAGGCTCTGGGAGGCCGAGGCAGGTGAATTGCCCTGAGCTCACAGGTTGGAGACCAGGCTGAGCCAGAGCAAGACATGTCTCCAAAAATAGCCGGGTGTTGTGGCAGGCGCCTGTAGTCCCAGCTACTTGGGAGGCTGAGGCAATAGAATCACTTAAGCCGAAGAGTTTGAGGTTGCTGTGAGCAGTGACACCATGGCACTCTACTGAGAGTGACAAAGTGAGACTCTGTCTCAAAAACAAAATAAACAAACAAACAAAAACCAAACAAACAAAAAAAAAACAAAACTGAGAGAGTATTGTGGGTTAAACTGTGTCCACCAAGAATATATTAATATGTTCAAGTCCTAACACCCACCACCTGGGAGTGAGGCCTTATTTGGAAATAGTCTTTGCAGATGTGATTGAGTTAACATGGGGTCATGCTGGATTAGGATGAATCCCAAGTCCAATGACTGGTGTCCGCACAGGGACCGAGACACAAGGGTGAAGGCCATGGGATGGGCGGGGCAGCCACTGGCCAGGAACGCCAAGGGCCTTGGCAGCACCAGGGCCGGAATGCAAGCAGGAGCAGACTTACCCTGCTGTCCTCAGAAGAGCACATCCCTGCCAAGGCCTTGATGGACGGACTTCTGGCCTCCAGAACCGTGAGAGAATAAATATCTGTTATTCTGAGCCTCTAGGTCTGTGGCAATTTGTTAGGGAACCAATACAGGAGAGAGAGAAGGAAAGGAGGCGGGGAGGAAGGGTATGAGGAGAAAAGGAGCAAAACCAAACTGACGCGTGTAACTGGGCACAAAGGTGGAATTCTCGAGTCTATTCTAGGCCATAACCCTTCAAGCATGAGTGGATTAAAGGCATTTGCAAATCTTCCAGGATTCAGGGAGGTTGCCCCAACAAGCCTGCTTAGGTGAAGAATGACTAGAAAACTCTGCCCACAGAAAATGAGCAGGCCAGAGAACGCAAGGAGGGAAGGTGCAGAGCAGCAGCAGGGCGGGGCGGGGAGTCTGCCTGTGTTGACAGAGTGGAAAGAGCCGGTAACTCCCATCCCAGTTAAAGGTGGCTTCCTGGCCGCCTCCCCTTCCAAACCCTTCTTTAGAAAAGGTGAAGGAATTTTAAATTTTTTGCCCTATGTGGGGGAAAAACTCAAACAAAAAAGAATGCTGAGGAGGAGGCTAGAGTGGACAGGAGATGTTAATGTTTCCTGCCACCTTCTGACCAAAAGCCAGAGGATGGGGCTGATCCAAGGACACAGCTATCAGCCGCACCAGAGTTAAGTTGTGGTAACAAACAGGCCTGGCTCACTTGGACTTCTGGCCACCAAGGCTTCTTCCTCCCTCAGGCACACCTCTGTCCTGGAGCAGCTTTGCTCACGTCCTGTCCTCTTTCCCACTTCATCCAAGAGCCAGCTCTCAGGGCACAGCTGTCCCTCAGAAACAGGTGCCAGCTCTTCTGGCTTCTGCTCAGATGGAACCCAGTCAGGCTGCCCAGCTAGCCATCCACAGGTTGGGGGACAGTTTTCCTCCCACAGGCAGGGACACCACAGCAACACTGAAGGTGTGGGGGACCTAGGTGCAGGGTGAGTGAGCCGTCTGCCCATGACTCCCACAGCCAGGCCCAGGGCCCTTCCAGAGCTCAGGAGACAAGGTCTTCTCTTGATACAATGCATCTGAGAGATTCCAGCTGGAACACGGGAGGTGAGGCCTTAGGGGCTAGAGGACCCTCCTTCCTGCTATCAATAAAAATAACCCAAACTTTTTTTTTAGACAGTTTCTCTTTGTTACCCTTGGTAGAGTGCTGCGCATCATAGCTCAAAGCAACCTCAAACTCTTGGGCTCAAGCGACTCTCTTGCCTCAGCCTCCTGAGTAGCTGGGACTACAGGCGCCCACAACACCTGGCTATTTTTAGAGGCAGGGTCTTGCTCTGGCTCAGGCTGGTCTCCAACCGTGAGCTCAGGCAATCTACCCGCCTTGGCCTCCCAAGAGTTGGGATTACAGGCTTTAGCCACGGCACCTGGCCAGAACCCAAACTCTTTAAAATAATTTAAAGAAGTTTATTTTTTAATTTAATTTTATTTTTTGTGCAACAGAGTTTCTCTCTCTTTTTTTTTTTGCAACAGAGTCTCATTATGTCATCCTTAGTAGAGTGCTGTGGAGTCACAGCTCACAGCAACCTCAAACTCTTGGGCTTAAGCAAGTCTCTTGCCTCAGCCTCCAGAGTAGCTGGGACAGGCGCCTGCCATAACGCCTGGCTATTTTTTGGTTGTAGTTGTCATTGTTGTTTAGCAGGCTTGGGCCAGGCTCGAACCCACCATTGTCAGTGTATGTGGGTGGCATGCTACTCACTGAGCTACGGTCACCGAGCCTAAAGAGGTTTATTTATTTATTTACTTTTATTTTTATTTATTTTTTTGAGACAGAGCCTCCAGCTATTGCCCTGGGTAGAGTGCTATGGCATCACAGCTCACAGCAGCCTCCAACTCCTGGGCTCAAGCGATTCTCCTGCCTCCACCTCCCAAGTAGCTGGGACTATAGGCACCCACCACAATGCCTGGTTATTTTTTTTGGTTGCAGCTGTCATGGTTGCTTGGCAGGCCTGGGCTGGATTCGAACCCGCCAGCTCAGATGTATGTGGCTGGCGCCTTAGCCACTTGAGCCACAGGCGCCAAGCCAGAGGTTTATTTTTTATCTTTTTTTTTTTTTTTTTGAGACAGAGTCTCAAGCTGTCCCCCTGGGTAGAGTGCCGTGGTGTCATATCTCATAGCAACCTCAAACTCTTGGGCTTAAGCAATTCTCTTGCCTTAGCCTTCCAAGTAGCTGGGACTACAGGCACCTGCCACAACACCAGCTATTTTTTTTTTTTTTTTTGAGACAGAGTTTCACTTTGCCTCCCTCGGTAGAGTGCTATGGCATCACAGCTCACAGCAACCTTCAGCTCTTGGGCTTAGGTGATTCTCTTACCTCAGCCTCCCAAGTAGCTGGGACTACAGGCACCTGCCACAATGCCTGGCTGTTTTTTGGTGCAGTTTGGCCAGGGCTGGGTTTGAACCCACCACCCTTGGTATTATGGGGCCAGCGCCCTACTCACTGAGCCACAGGTGCCGCCCCATATTTTTTTGTTGTTGCAGTTGTCATTGTTGCTTTAACTGGCCCGACCTGGGTTTGAAGCTGCCAGCTTTGGTGTATGTAGCCAGCACCCTACCCATTGAACTATGGGTGCCCCCAAGAGGTTTATTCTGAACCAAATATATATGACCATGGCCAGGAGAGCCATGCCCAAGAAGTCTTTTTTTTTTTTTTTTTTTTTGGTAGAGACAGAGTCTCACTTTACCACCCTTGGTAGAGTACCATGACATCACACGGCTCACAGCAACCTCCAGCTCTTGGGCTTAGGCGATTCTCTTGCCTCAGCCTCCCGAGCAGCTGGGAGACTACAGGCGCCCGCCACAACACCTGGCTATTTTTTTGTTGCAGTTTGGCTGGGGCTGGGTTTGAACCCGCCACCCTCGGTATATGGGGCCAGCGCCCCACTCACTTAGCCAAAGGTGCCGTCCATCTTTTTTTTTTTTTTTTTTTTTTTTTTGAGACAGTCTCACCTTGTCACCCTGGCATCATAGCTCACAGCCTCAAACTCTTGGTGTTCAAAAAAAGTTCTGAAACTTAATTATAATACATCAGCTCAAGATTTTATTTCCACCTTCTAACCTGAAAACCTACATTTCTCTTTGATTTGGAGGAAGCTTTCCCATGTGTATGTGGCCGTGGGTATGTCTGGGTGTGGTGCTGCTCCCCCTTCCTCCTCTCTGGTGTCGTTCCAGAAAGCTTACTGGATGGGTATTAGGACTTGTGGGTTTCCCTCCATGCCTCTGAACTTTTCCTTTACACTTTTCCCCTGGGTAGACCTTCTGGAGGAATTCCTTCCTCAGCTCAGTCTTTATCTTATGACTTTCTCTTCATCTTCATGTTTGCTATCCAGTCTATTTACTATGGCATTTTATTTCAATTCACATTTTTATCGCCCATATTCTTTCTCTAGCTGGTTTCTTCCTACAGGCACAGAGTTCCCTAGACTTTCTCTGGGACGTCTGTACATATCCAGGGTCTTCTGATTGCCCTCACCTATGTATCCCCAGGGATGGGCATGGAGGTCAGTTCCTTGTGGCATTTCCCGAGTGGTTTGCCTTTCTTCCAAGGTGTATTGTGGCAGGCTAATAATGGCTTCCAAAGATGTCCTGGTCCTGATCCCAGAAACTGTGATAAGTGACCTTTCATGACAAAAGGGACTTCCAAGATGTGATTAAATTGAGGATCTTGGTTCAAGACCAGCCTGAGCAAGAGTGAGACCCTGTCTCTAAAAAAATAGCTTGGCATTGTGGTGGGCACCAGCCTCTTGGGAGGCTGAAGCAAGAGAATCTCTTGAGCCCAGGAGTCTGAGGTTGCTGTGAGCTATGACACCATGGTACTCTACTGAGGGCGACACTAAAATAAAATAAAATAAGGTGGAGAGTATGCTGGATTATCTGGGTGGTCCCACTGTCATGACAGAGTCCTTATGACAAGGCAGGAGAAGAGCTGGAGTCAGAGAGAGATGCTGCAAGGAGGCCAGCCAGAGAGGGGCTCTGTTGCTGGCTTTGCAGGTGGAGGAAGGGGCCACTACCAAGGAATACAGGTGGCTTCTAGAAGCTGAAAAGGGCAAGCAAACTGATTTTCCTTTAGCACTCTGCTGATGCCTTGATTTTAGCCCACTGAGATTCTCCTGTAGACTTCTGCCCCCAGAACCATAAACTAATAAATGTGTATTGTTTTAAGGCACTAAGTTTGTGGAAATTTATTATAGTTGCCATAGGAAACTGCCATGCTTTGTAATTCTGATGATGAACTCATCTTCATATTGGAGGCTCCTCTATACAGCTATCCCCTCTCATCCATGGGGCCGGGGCGTCCCAGGCTGGAAATGACAGATAGTAGTGACCTGTCATGTGCTATGTTTTTCCTATACATACACAACTATGATAAAATTTATCAGTTAAGCACAGTGCGAAATTAACAACTAATAATTTAATTGAACAATTATAACAATATGCTGTAATGAAAGCTTTGTGAATGTGGTCTCTCTCCTTCCTTGGAATATCTTCCGCTGTTAATATTCTTGGCCGGCAGTTAACTATGGGTAACTGAAGCTGTGGAGAGTGGAGCTGTGGCTAAGGGGGACCACTGCACTTGGAAATCACATCAGCCCATGTGGGGACAGGAGAGAAGGTGCTGTAGGAGACTCTGGGAGCTGGTTTCTGGCTCCCCCCAAGGATAACCAATTCATGGAAAAATTCATGCTTATTTTATAAAATATAGAAAAATATAAAAAATTAGCATAAATCTCATAATCTGGTTCATACCACTGCATGCATATTCCTACACAACCACAGGAGGAGAGAGTGGGGGAAGGAAGGGTGATGAAGGGGGTGTGGGGGTATGATGTGAATAGTTGTCTTTTTTTTTTTTTTAAGAGATGGGGTCTTGCTGTGGCTCAGGGTGGTCTTGAACCTGTGAGCTCAGGCAATCCACCCACCTCGGCCTCCCAAGTGCTGGGATTACAGGTGTGAGCCACCACGCCCAGTGGAATAGTTGTCTTTTTATACAAGCAACAGTTTGATGATTATATTCCAAGGATTTATTATACAATGATGCACATCACTGGGCATCTAACTTGTTTGGACTTTTTTACTATTGAGCAAAATTGTTGAGTCTTTGCACTGACACCCGGGGGTGGAGTTGCCAGGTCAGGGGCGCGGCGTTTGTGAAGCTCTGCACCCAGAACACGAGAAGTGTCACAAGTAAGTTCCCTACTGGGATTCCCGGGACACGGACAAGGAGCTGGGCTCTGCCCAGTGTGGGGTGACTCAGTCGGGCCCACAGACCGTGCCGGCTGCGCCAAACTGGGTTTGATTGTTTCCAGGACTTAAATTCCTTCTCAGAAGGTGAAGAGTTGCCTCTATGAGGACAGAGGTGACCCAGTGCCCCATCTTCTGCCGCCTGGGGCCCCAGAATCCAAGGAGACGTTGGGTAGGGCTGTTTGGGTCAAGTGACCTTTAGCCACACACCTGACAAACGCTGAGGCCCGCAGGGCGGTGAAGGGAGGAGCGATCGCCCACAGCCCGCGTGGACAGGGCGGCCTGACTACCTCTCGGTGCCCCCTTCCCCGTGTCCTTTGTCCATGTCTCCGCCGAACCTTCGCGGGGTGAAGCTGGGACCCGAGGCCGCCGTGAGCACAGAGGACTGTAGGTGCTGGCGAGCACTTGGCACAGCCCGTCCCGTCCTACCCAGCCCTCCCTGCAACCCTTCTCCTCGGCGCCGCAGCCTGCTCCCGGAGGGGAAACGGAGGCTCGGGGCGGCGGTGAGCCGGAGAGGGCGACGGGGGGAGGTCAGGGCTCCGCCCCTGCTGTGTCGGTGCCCGGCAACTGTTGCGTGGCGGGGGTCCTGGAGGGAGGGGGCTCAGGAGCCGAAGAAGTGGAAGCCGGGGACCGCCGGGATCGCGGGATGGAGAGGCCTGTCAGTCGGGGAGCCGGAGCGCGCTGAGCAGCCGGGTTTCTACAGACACGCGGGGAGAGCCAGGGCCGCGAGGCACAGACCGCAGCAGGTGCGCAGGGATCAAATGCAGGGCTCCCGCCGGGCGAGGCCTGGGGAGAAGTGGCCCGGGGCCGAGGGGACGCGGCGCGGAGCCCTCGCAGGATCCAGTCCCCAACCGCCCACACCCATTCCTGGGGCTGCAGACCCAGGGGTTCCCCACCTGCTCCTGGGCGCCCGTCCCCAGCGTGGACAGCGCCCGCCGCGGGAAAGATGCGGCAGGTTACAGGCCTCCCGGGGCCAGAAGGTTCCCACCGATGAGCAGGGAAGGCCCCGCCCCTCGTCCAAAGTCCAGCAGTCGGAGTCCAGCCTCTCTCCCAGGTACTGGCCCACAGGCCCCGCCTCTTCCAGAGACCCCGCCCCCTACACGCCTGCGACAGCGCCCTTCAGGCCCCGCCCCTAGCCGGGGACCCTCCCGCGTGACGACACCCACACTAGCCCCGCCTCTTCGCTGCCGTCCCGGCGTGGTCACACCCTCCCAAGGCTCCGCCCCTCCTCAAAGCTGAGGTCCAGCCCTGTCCACCGTGCCCCGCCTCTGGCTGATCACTCTGTCCAAGAGACCCCGAAGAGGCCTTCTCCCCCAGTCCTGGTAAGACGTCCTAAGGTAGTCTTCTTCTATGTGCAGGGTGCTGCGGGGGTGCTGGGTGATCTTGGGAGGTGCTGCTAGCTTTTCTAACAGGTGCTCTGGAGTCTATCACCAGGTATAGCTTTGCCAGCCAGCTACAGGCAGCCTGGTGGGGGGCGGCAAGGGACCCTGCCCACATCGCAGGTGGCTGCAGGGAGGCGGGAGGGTTCCCTGTCCAGGCAACAGGAGGCCCACAGTTCTGGGCAGCTATTGGATCCTTTTCTTCTCACCAGCACATTCGGTTTTTCCCTTTTGCAGGCATTTTTTCCCTTCTTCTTGTTTCCCCCTTCCTAAGATCTGGAAGCCTCCTTTTTGCACAAATATGTTGTTGAAACACTCAGCATTGTTCTGAGATTTCAGTCATGGCCATCAGCCAAACACAACATATTTTTCTGAATAGAGTAGCAAACCTGGGCACCAAAGAAATCTGGAAAAATTAGAAAAGCAGGTAAAAAGGCTTAAAAATCCATAATCACTACTATGTAGAGATAAGAACTGTATTTGGGCTAACTTCCTCTCAGTTCAGGAGATAATTCATGTTTATAAAGAATTAGAGTGTAGTTCTAAAACCTGATTTTTCACTTAATACTATATGCTGAGTGTGTCCCTCTGATTAGGTAGACAGCAAAGGAACTCTCTTTTCTTTTTTTTTTTCTTTTCTTTTTTTTTTTTTTTTTGAGACAGTCTCACTCTGTGGCCCAGGCTATAGTGCCCTGGTGTCATGACAGCTCCTTGCAACCTCAATCCTTCGTCCTCTGTCTCCCCAGTACCTGGGACCACAGGCACCCACCACAATGCCTGGCTTGTTTTTTTAATTTTAGTGGAGATGGAGTCTTGCTCAGGCTGGTCTCGAATTCCTGAGCTCAGGCAATCCCTTCATCTCACCCTCCCAGAGTGCTGGGATTACAGGCATGAGCCACTGTGCCTGGCCATCCCAGACTCTCCTACTGGACAAAATGGGTGCTCTGCCTTGGTGCTGCCTGGAGCAATTGCCCCACTTGGGAAGAAGTCCAGGTGAACCCCCTTAGCCATGCCCCCTGAATCCTATTCCAGCAGCTAACTGCTGCAGCTGGGGAAGGGGGCACGCTGCAGGCAGGCAGCCAAGCCACAGTAAGACTTGAAAGAGCTGAGTACACCGTAATTGTCCATTAAAGTGGTTCTTAGGTAAGGTCTGAACCCCAAGGAGGGCCCACCCGGACAGTATTAAACAGAATTCTAGCTCATCATTGGGCAGTTTCCTTTGTTGTAACAAAGGAGATGCATTCATGGTCCATAGTGAATAGTGAACGTACCTTGCTCTGTAAACCTGTCTTTCTCTTCCTCAATAAACTTGGTTTTGGCCGGGTGTGGTGGCTCAAGCCTGTAGTCCCAGCACTGTGGGAGGCCGAGGCAGGTGGATTGCCTGAGCTCAGAGGTTCGAGACCAGCATGAGCAGCAGTGAGCCAGAGTAAGACCTCGTCTCTACTAACATCAAAAACAGCCGGACGTTGTGGTGGGCCTCTGTAATCCCAGCTACTGGGGAGGCAACAGGAAAGAGAATAGCCAGAGGAAGAACATTAAAAAAAAGAAGAAAATGAACAACAACAACAAAAAAGTACGTCAAACGAAGAAGAATGAACAAGCAAGCTGAAATTAAAAATAAAAAAAATTAAAAATAAACTTGGTTTCATGTTTGCCTTGCTTTGGTGGCTCTAGTCACTCTTCGGCCCAGAGCACACCAAGAACCTGTCTGAACCTGTCTGAACCCTGACATTCTAATGATGACTTGGATAATTCTGACTTGGGTCGGCCAGGTCCAATTTTTCCATAAATATGCTCTGACTCAGAGGCCCCTCTCTCTGTAGGCCAGCCTCCCTTTTTCCATCCAGAGCCTCTGATTTAGGGGACCCTGTCTCAGCTGGCCAGCTCCTCTTGTTCCATAAAGATGCTGTTTGTTCCTTAGGGACCCTGACTTGGCAAGCCAGTTCCCTTTTTCCATGCAGGTGCTCTGACTTGGGGACCTTCTCTCGCAGGCCAGCCCCCCCTTTCCATGCAGATGCTCTGATTCAGGGGACCCTGTCTCAACAGGCCAGCCCCCCTTCACGAAAATGCCCTTGCTTTGGGTCCTCCCGCCTTGCGGCCAGCCGGGCTCTGAGGCTCACTTTTGCTTTTTTGCCTTCACCTCTTCTCAGACTGTGGGGTCAGAGTTCTTGGCTGAACCTGGTGTGTGATCGGAGTTTGGGGACCTGTCCCTTGTCCCTCATGTAGGAGAGAAGTCTTTCATCTTGGTTCACTGCAGGGAAGAGGGCACCAGCTGTAAGTCTGGTGTCTCTGGGTTGGCCTTGGTTTTGACGGTGTACTTTTCTTCCTAGGGCGATTCCTTCCCTTCCCATATTAAGGCAGAGCAACCTGAGGCACCAGTGAGAGGCCATGTGGCCAGTGACACGGCTGTGGGTTACATGGAGCAAATGTGCTTCACTCGCAGGCGCAGTCATGAATGGAGGCAACATGGATAAAGGCAGCCTGACCAGGGAGACCTTGGAGGACCCCTATGTGTGCATGGATCCTGCCCAGCTCCCTATGTGAACCACAGGTATTAGCACCTACAAGGAGGGCCAGGATGTGGCCCAAAGCCAGATGCTGAAGACCCTGAGTGGCAGTTGAGTCTGGGTACCCCTAGAAGCTGGAGGAGCTGTGCCCTGAGACCCAGAAACATCTGGCACCACAACTGCCAGAAAATGACATTCTAGCAGGGACAGAGACTGGCCAGAGCACCTGGAAGGAGGGCCCAGAGAGGCACAGAGTCCTCAAATCCCCACCATCCAGGACTCTGTGCTTTTCTGGAGAAAATGGACTTGGAGTTTCTGTGTGGGGCGGGCCCCCCCCCCCCCCCCCCCCAACCCCCCCCCCGTGCGCCCCGGAGAGGGGTGGGGGGGGGCGCAGGCACCACCCAGAAGCAGACCCCACACACCCCAGTAACACAC
>CAUYPK010150713.1:0-14051 GCA_963574355.1 Loris lydekkerianus | reverse complement strand
AAATTTAGTAAATGTAGAATGTAAATGTCTTAACACAATAACTAAGAAAATGCCAGGAAGGCTATGTTAACCAGTGTGATGAAAATGTGTCAAACGGTCTATAAAACCAGTGTATGGTGCCCCATGATCACATTAATGTACGCAGCTATGATTTAATAAAAAATAAAAAAAACAAAAAAATAAAACTCTTACTCTAAATTAATTAAATGTTCTTATTCTGATCAACCAGAGAGCAGTTCCTTACATTTATAAATTATCTTCCTGGCCTTTCCTGGGGAGGAAGAAATCATATCATATATTTCTTATGGTTTTTTTTTTTTTTTTTTAATCTTCTTTTAAGCAAATATTTCTTATTCCAGCCATTGTGCTAGGTCCTGGGGATGAACAGATGGGTAATTAATGTTCTTGATATTTGTGATTACTATTCAGCTAAAGAGGCATCAATGTGTATAGTTGAATTAAAACGCAACCTGGCAAATTCTATAGTACAGACATGTAAGATTGGTTTATTGCAAGCAAAATCTCCTTGAGAAGGAGGATCAGTCTATCTACCATTGAATACTCAGCAATAAGCACAATATCTGTGCATGTATTTAATATAAGCAATACCTTTATGTTCCATCTTGTTTAAATTAATATTCAATTTAGAAAAGATAGAAAAAAACAAAATGGGCTAATAGGGGAGTGGTTAAAAGGAGACGAAAAATGAGGATAAGAATAAGTCTGTGTTTGAATACTTCAATGATACTTGACTTCATCATTTACTCTCTAAATAAGCAAGTACATTATTATTGTATAGAACTTAGGTCCCCAAACCCAGAGACCATGGCCTGTAATGAACCAGGCGGTGAGAGGGGGGTTAACAAGCAAAGCTTCATCTACATTTACAGCTGTCCCCCATCACTTGCATCCCCACATGAGCTCTACCTCCTCTGTCACATCAGTGGTGGCATTAGATGGTCACATCAGTGGCGTGCAATGGATTTACATCCCATGTTCCTTATGAGACTCCAATGCCTAATGATCTGAGGTGGAGCTGAGGCAGGATGGCCAGCTTGTATTGGTTGCAAATACAGCTTATTCATAGCAGAGAGGCTTCACTGCACAGAGACCAACACAGTTGCTTATAGACTCACATCAAAATCCTGTCCGTGAGTGGCAAGTGCCATTAAGGTTCATCTGGGGACAGACTTTATGCAAGCAAGCATCCTCCTTCCACTGTACAGCTCCATCTGCAGCAGGCTTTAACTCAGAATCCTGCATTTATTTGGTCCACGCATGGCCCACTCACTATTCTATTTATCACTTCCATCTGCACCTCTTTCCTGCCCTGTGCACTTGTCTCAGTGACAGTTTTGGTAACTCACAAGCTAACCCTAGAAAAGTGAGTTACAAGTAAACCTTGCTAATGGGCTTCTTTGGAAAGGGGGAAAGACCCAAGGATGAGACAGGGTAAAAGTCTAACGAAGAGTGCTAGTAAGATGAATGCTTCACCTAGAGGAAAATACCAAGAATCCTTCTTGAACTAAGGGCTCATTACAACAGGGCATCCACATTGCCCAAGCCCACTTTGTATAAGCTGAGGCAACCAGCTATCCAAAGAAATCATGACACCTTCAAAACTGCTTTGCCATATGGCAACCAAGCACCCTGCATTAAAAAACACCTTTGGAGTTTTTCAAAAGAAAATAACATTTTCATGAAGAACAGAAGCAGTTACGGAAAGCCGTCAGTTCACTAAGTGTGTCTGCACTGTAAGTACCATCTTCAATGCCAACTGAGTTGCTAATGTTAATAAGCCCTTTATGGGGAAGAGGTGACCCTGCCTGCTGCTAAGGACATTTGTCTTGAAATTTTAGGAGAGGGTGCAGTTAAAAAGGTGACATGTGTTCCTCGTTAAGCTATCACCATAACTAGAAAAACTGATTAAATAGTAAAGGACATTGAGCTACAATTGTTAGACAGGACTAATGAGTCTGGGTTGATGAGTCTACACGTGTTGGCAACCAGGCAACAGTGCTTGTTTTGGTGCAATATATTTTTCAGGGGACTGTGCATAAGGATATGTCATGTGCACTTTTGTTGTGAATTAGCTAAGTGAATAGACTTTGTGCTAGAAGAGGATCAACTGTTTGAGATTGCAAATAGTGGTGGCCTTTAAAGTATGTTTTAAACAATTCAAATATCCATATGTTATAGATTAAAGGCAGAATATCCTGAGATTTCCACAAAAAGTATTGAAAAGACAGCTTCCATTCCAAGCGTCCTATCTTTGTGAAGCAGAGTTTCACAAAGCACAATTTATTGAAGCCCAATAAATGTAATACATTGGATGATCTCAAAACCATCCCATTCTCCTGGTCCATGGAATAACTGACTTTCATGAAACCAGTCCAAAAAGGTTGGGTACCACTCATACAGAGGATTACCTATCAGTTAAGGGATAACATTTGGGAAAGAACTTGCAGAAAGAATACATTTTTTTTTTTTCTTTTTTTAAGGTAGAGAGGTGATAAAGGAACGGACGACAAATAGAATTTCACTGACCTTTGACCAGGTCTAAGTAATTACAGTGGAATGGATTGTTAAAGGAGAAGCATAAGGAGATGTTTTAGGACCAGATACACTGGAATGTCACATATCCTTGGGAATATACCTGGACATTGTCATAAGTTGAATTATGTCTCCCCAAAATTCTTATGTTAAAGTCTTGACTTCCAATAAATCAGAACGTGACTGTATTTGGAGACAGAAGTTGTCATAAATTTGTTTCAGGTAGTTCCTTCTTTAGCATCCATATTTAGACCTAACATAAGGTATTTGTAAGTCAGTTGTGTGCTGACACCTTTGGCCTTGTTAAATCTTCCCTCCCCCTGTTTTGCTTTTTGCAATATGTATGTTTTTGGTTCCTTATCCCATATCCCGACCCAAAACTCAGTACAGACCACAGCTGCAGACCATGACCAAATGTAATGATTAACATGAGAGTCACAGAAATAAGCATCTCCTTTACAGAGTACTTTCTTTAAGCTAGCTAATCCACAGTGCCACGTGGGAATGCCTGAAGGATACTTTCCATGGATCATAATAAAGGCTTAGTCTCACGGGGCTATTGTCTCTTTCTCTGTATCAACTTGTCTCTCCCTCTCCCTCCATACTCATTGAACTCTCCGATGCCTTTCAATGTCCTGTCACCCCTCATGGGCACCCTTTTTCTCTCTGGAATCCGTAAGTAATACATTTCTTCCATTTTAAGTCTTTTGGTTTTATCTCCTCGTGTTTCACCTGACCCACAAGGCCAAATCTAACTCCCCAGCTTCCCTATCACAGCTCTTACATCCTCTCACAGACTTGTGGCTAACAGACATTCTTTACAGAGAGATTAAAAGACCAAATTAGAGTTAAATTAAGGCAAAATGAAGTCAAGTGGATAGTCTCTAATCCAGTATGATTGGTGACCTTATAGGGAAGAAATCAAAACAAGGAAACACACAGATCCTAGGATGACCATGTGATGACAGCAAGAAGGCTGTCACTTGGGAGACTGAGGTGGGTGGATCACCTGAGCTCACAGGGTTGAGACCTCATCTCTAAAAATAGCTGGGCCCTGTGGTAGGTGTCTATAGTCCTAGCTATTTGTGAGGCTGATGAAGAGAATCACTTAAGCCCAGGAGTTTGAGGTTGCTGTGAGCTATGATGCTACATCACTCTACCAAGTGTGACAAAGTGAAACTCCGTCTTAAAAAAAAAAAAAAAAAAAAAAAGAAGGAACTCACCTATAAGCCAAGAAGAGAGATTTTAAAAAAAGACTGATAACACCTTGATCTTATACTTCTAATCTCTAGGTATATGAGAAAATAAATTTCTAGTGTTTGAGCTACCTAATGTGCGGTATTTTTTTAATGCAGTTCTAAAATATTAATAAAATTCCTAGGACAATGTAGCTACTGGCAGATATAGTTTTATGCTGATTAATTACAGAGGCAGTATAAAATATGGACCAGAGTAATGAGAAATGGAAAAGAGGGTCTGGGTGTAAAGTAGAAAGGGATCCTAAGCTAAGCATGTGACAACAGCAATGAGAAGGAAAATCAGACAAAGGAGATATTTTTGAGGGTAATCAATTACCTGGAGAGTTTCATGGAGTATGAATTTTGCCAACCCATAGATTTTTCTTAGAATCTAAATTGGGCTGAAGGCATTTTCCAAGATCAGAAATAACTGAGTTAAAATACTTTTTTTAAAATTTAAGAATAGGTTTAGTTTTGAATGTGTTTGTGTGTGTGTGTGTGTATGTGTGTATGTGTGTGTAGGCAACGTGGTAATGAGTTCGGTTTGAGATGTATTGAACTTGTGGAATCTTTCAGACATGTTTTTTAATTTCTTTCTATTGAATATAAAATCAGAATATTGACCTTTCAAAAATTGCCTTAATTAATACTCGGATAAAGAAAAGGGCTTCTTGAGATGAAAGATGAGCCATTTATAACTTGGAATCTAACCCTTTATGGTTTGTGGAGAAAGTCCTTTCCTCCTTAAAAATGTCTGTGTTCTAATATCTTTAATTTGAATGTTTCAGTGTGATCTTCTTATTCTATTCTCAAGGAATGATACCATTTGGCACAATTATCTCCCCAAAGTCCCTGTTAAAACATAGGTCATTTATGAGCAGACTACTCACAGTTGGCTATCTTCCACAATCATTTTGCATCATCATTTTTGCTAATTTAAACCTTGTTACATAGGAAAATATCACAGAGAGCAATGATGTTCTCAAGAGTTTGTGCACAAAAAAAAAAATTAACAAAAGAAAGAATTTTCTAGAAAATTGCGACCAGCTTGCATCAACAGCACTTAGCAGAGGTGAAGAAAGAAGTCGAAAAAAGCTTTTTAGTTAATGTGGTATCCTGTCGACCATGAACTCAAAACATTTAGGTAAAAGAAAATGGTTGATTTCTTGGATAGACAATTTTCTAAGTTTCTGAGAGAGAATGTTAGTTTTGTAAACATAATTAATTTCTATCCCTGATAGAACTACGACTGGATTAGAAATGCATTCCTTTTTAATCCCACTCTCAAACATTCTTAGATTTAATACAAAGGGGATTCCAAGTTCAAGTCCAAAGAAAGAATCTGGAGTAAAATGGTTTCAAGGTTCTCCTCTCCAGATTCTCACTATGTGGACACTTAGTCTTAGGAAACAATACTTTTAGAAGGAAACTCTGAGATGTCCCTCAAAATAATGCTTTGTTTTTTTCCTGTATGCTGAAAGAAAACAACTCACGCTTTGTAATTTAAAATATGTATGTGAATGGGAAAAAGTACTATAAATCTCCTGGATAAATGTTCTGATAAAAGGTAACATTATATTTTATAAATCTGGCAGGAGCAAGTGTAATTCAAAAAGTGTTCTATGAGAGCTGGGAATATAGAAACGATAATTAAATTTGATTCAATGAGAGGTGATAAAACCCAGGGCATAATTAAGAGTTTTTAAAATACTTTATTTTTATTCCATGTTGAGTTTTTTGCATCTGTAAGCTCTCCTGAAGAAAATGACTTATAACATATGGGGCATCTGTGATAAGCATGGGAAAACATGCAAAAAACGAGTTAAAACAAGGCAAAGTTCTCTTTGTTCTCATTTCATTTTTGTCAGTCTTTATCAAAAAAGAATTAAAAATAAGAGTTCAGAAACTGAAGACTATCTAAAGGAATTAACCTCTATTTCAAGCTTTTTCTTTTACCTACAAGATCAGTAGGTGATGAGCCCAGCGGTCAAGGTAGCCATGAAAACAGACACGGTAGCACAGGCCCAACTCCTAAAAACAAGGAGAAGAAGTAAGAACTAATGAGGCAAAGCCACAGGCCTGACGAGAAATGTATTATCTTTCCTGTTCACTCCTTTTTCTTCTGGCTCATTTTAGTGGACGACTGTGGGAAAGTCAAAACCTGTTTATAAGAGCCAGACACCTTAGTCTGAGGAGTCTAATGAAATAAACAAACAAATAAACAAAAAACAAGTAGAGAAGGTAAGTAGAGAAGAGATTTGAAAGAGTTTAGCATTAGGGAAGGCTTGTGGGAACACAGAATATTGGGAGATCAATGGTTTAGAAAAATGATTTGCAAAGTTGAATCAAAACATTTTAATTACTGCCATATTATGATCTTGACTGAATTTTTCCCAAGTAAATGAATATTCATATTATTTTGAACAGTCTAATTTTGTCACAGAATTGGCAATAAGGCTTTTTTTTAAATACATTTTTCATTCACCAGGAATGAAAAACAATATCAGAGGTATAGCTGAAAAGTATGTACGTGAGAGACATTTCCAAATATGGATGATTCAAATACCACAGAGGAATTTTGCTGTTAAAGTGTGATGAGGCTTTAAAAACTGCTTCAAAATATAAAGTTTGTGTGTAATGGATTTAAATTAATACCAAAAAATATTATCAGCATAAAGTTATGGCAATAAAAATTAAAAATAATCTATAAACTATGCACTATAAACTATAAAAAAACAGGCAGAAAAATTTGTTTACATTGACATTGATAATTTTTCTAAATTCAGGAAGAGAAGGCTTTTATTTACTGAGAAAGTATGGAGTACTATATTTTACAGCTTGATGTTTCATCATTCAAAGTGAAATGTTCAAAAACCTTCTTAAGATGTTTAAGAAAGTACTTTCAAAATAATTGCAGAGCTGTGATTTTGAAATCAAGTTCTAATTCACAAGAATAAGATTATACTTGTGATTGGGTCATGGAAGACGCTTACTTAAAATTTTAAGCTCCATTTTACAACAACAACAAAAAAATACTGAAACTATTATTAGGATTTGGAGAATAGCTAGATTAGGATATAAACATAAATTTTCAGGTGATTCTAAATTTGGACAGGTAAACAAAGTGAAGAGACTAAAAATATATAGTTGCTCCAAAATAAGGTGGAAATATGAACAGACCAAAAAAATTTGGAGTCATCTTATAAAAATGCAAGCCACATGAACTATCAGGAGAAAAATAACCTGGCATAATCAAGGGGCTGGGAAAACTTGTGTTCAGGGACAGAAAAGACCCAAGATAACAACAGAAGGCAAAGTAGATATAAGCCTGCGATGCAATGTTGCAATAGAAAGAAATAAGCTGTTTTGTGACTACTGGAAGTTTTAACAAAAATCGTGTTGAGGAACATGGATGTAATCATTTTTCCTCTATTCACAACTAAAAGAAAAAATACCATTCAGAGTCACTGTATCTTCAGTTAAAAGTTATAATAAAATAATTGTAAAATCTAATAGATTCATCAAAGTTATGTGCATGGCGAAGACATTTAGAAGGTCAATGTGGAAAATTAGATCATATTTGATAAAGGCACATTATAATCATCTTTTGATTTCTGCAACAATATTTTGGGAAAATTAAGTGTCCTACAATAGATAAATTCACACAGACTAAATTCAAGGAGCTTGAGCTAACAGAAGAAAACAAAACAGGTGTATCCATGTCTTGTGAAGCATGAATATATTCTGAGAAATGTGTCCTTAGGTGATTTTGTCATTGTGCAAATACCATGGAGTGTCCTTACTCAAACCTACATGGTATAGCTGCCTGCAAACCTAGACTTTATGGTGTGGTTTATTACTCCTAAACTACAAATGTGTGTAACATATTCCTCTACTGAATACTGTAGGCATTGTAACACAATAGTATTTGTGCCATCTAAATACATTAAAACACATAAAGGGGACAGCAAAAACCTGGTATAAATGATAAAATGGAGCACTTGCAGAGAGTACTTTCCATGAATGCAGCTTTCAGGACTGGAAATTGCTCTGGATGTATAGTGAGCAAACAAGTGAGTGGGAGGCCCTGGGATATCATTACCCACTCCTGCATACTCATGAGCACTGTAGACTTGGGCTATGCTAAATACATTAGAAAAATATTTTTCTTACTGTAGTCATCAATTCATCTTAGCTTACTATACCTGTTTTACTTTATTACTTAAATTTTAAAATTGTGACTCCTGTAATCACACTTAGATTAAAATATTATAAAGCTGCATAAAAATATTTTCTTTCCATCATTATTCTGTAAGCCTTTTTCTATTTTAAAAATATCTTATGTTTTTACTTTGTAAACCTTTTTGTTGAAACTAACACACACACATACACACACGTGTGTGTGAGCCTAATCTACCCAGGGTCACGGTCGTCATTACACGAGTATTACACCTCCACGTCTTATTCCCCTGGGTCGTCACAAAACTGTCATCACCTGTGATAGCAGGTCTTATTTCGGAATGCCTCCTAAAGAACCTACCTGAGACCATTTTACATTTTCTTTAATAAGTCGAAGAATCACACTGTAAAAAAGCATAGCATAGCAAGCACATAAACCAGTAGAATAGTATTTTTATTATCAAGTATTATGAACTGTAGATAATTCTGTATGCTGCACTTTTGTACAATTGGCAGTACAATAGATTTGTTTATGTCAGCATCTCCACAAACACAGGAGTTATACTTTATTTTAGGATGATCAGGTGGCTGGGATGTAACAAGGATGTGGGAATTTTCTACCATGATTATAATCTTGGGGGAACACCATTGACATACATGGTCTGTTATTGACTGAAATGGCATTATCTATCCTATGACTCTAATTAGAATTTGCCAAATTAAAGACCAGGTTCTCAAGAGATGTAAAATAAATTTTTAAATATAATTTTAGAGAAGATAATTCTAATATTTCTACATTTACACAGTAGAAAAGTCTATTTCCTCCCTCTCCCTTAGGTCATTACTAAATGTGGATTCATGGAGTTCTTATTTCTGAGACCTATGAGGAGAGTAGAATTTCTAATTATTTCCTAATTATCTAAAAAGTGGTTTTGAAGATTAGTTTTACTCTATTTCTTCAGAAATAGAGTAAAAGTCAGATACGAAATGTATTCATGGTTCTATTTTATCAGATACTTCAATCGTTGCCAGGATTATGCACTCTGTATTCCTGGAAATTTCCATAAATTTAGTTCATAGAAATAGGAGGTGTATTCTAGGCGGAATGATAAAATACACTGGGCAAAATCAGATATTTCATGTAAGCCATTATTGTTTGATGTTCAAGCATTCCTAATGCTATATGAAATCAGCATGCTTTATCATAAATGCATTAATGTATACACAATCTATGTGTTTATGATTTAATAAAAAAATTCTAATAATATTTATACTTCTAGAAAGTTTAAAAACTAAAATTTTTATTCACTGACACATTATAAAATAAAGGAAAAATAGATAAAAATATGAATATGAGTTTCTTCTCTATGAGAATATGAAAAGAAAAGTAGATCCCAGCTACTCGGGAGACTGAGGCAAGAGAATCGCCTAAGCCCAAGAGATGTGACAGCAAGTCACTCTACCATGAGTGATCAAGTGAGACTCTGTCTCTTAAAAAAAAAAAAGAGAGAGAGAGAAATAGAATCATCTAACAAATTAATATACTACAAATTATAATAATTAATGATCTTTCTTTCGAGGAAAAGTCGGCATCAGGATCAAACATCACTGTAGATCTATATAAACTTTAGGTAGTCCCAAACTAGATTATAGACTCAAGGCGCGAGTTCATAAAAATTACACAATCTCTGAGGGCAGAAGCCTGTGAATTACATTGAAATTTAAGATCTCTGAAACATTGCCTGGTCATTGCTGTGAATTTGGGGTTTGGGGTAAAGACAGCATGAGGTTTAGATTTCCTTGAAGTTTTTCCACTGAAATACTCTCAAGGTCTGTGAATACTGCAGTTCTCAGGAGTACTGCAGAGGAGAATCAAAGAGGTAAACAGCTCGTTTCTGAATTCTTCATCAGCCTTTAATCATCATTCATATTTTCTTGACCTATATACTCTATCATTTTCTTGAAGAGACAATTTCTAAAAAATTATTTTAATGGAATTTTCATCACTTTAAGCTGATTTCAAAAAATATATAGTGTATTACACCATGATTTTAAGACTGCAAAATCCGATTATCACCACTTAATCTGATTTGATAGTAGATGCTCGAGAAAAGATATACAGCTTCAGGTTACCATGTATTTTTTCTCAGTGATAGGAATTGTTTCAACTAGGTGTTTTTCATTTCCATTCTGTAGTAGTAGTAGTAGAGTTTTTTAAATTTTGTTCTTGTTACTTATTTGTTTTTGCTACTTTTTTGTAACAAATAAGTTATAATACTTATTTGTATTATTACCTTTTAAACTATATGAACTACCATTATATATAAACTACTATTATAGATGATGGGGAAAAAATAGAGTATGTGTTACTACACTTGTAAGGAACTAGGAAAACTGTTTAAACAGACCTGTAATTGAGCTCCTGGTACCTGCTGGAATTAGGCACACAATCTGAGGAATCAATTAGCTATAGGGAAGCATTAGGCCAAAGATCATTCTTACTCCTCCAAGAAGTCATTTTGGTAAGAATTATGTTGTCAAGAGCCAATTGTGAGTTCTTTATGGTCAGAGATTAACTATTGTTCACTTTTTAAATCTCTAACCTCAAAAGCCAAATCTAATGTCTGATGCGGGGAAGGGACTCAAAATGAATTTAATCAGTCTAGAAAATTGTACTCATTGAAATTAACTATTTTATTACCTTTTTAAACTACAACATCTTATATTTTTCAAAATAAACCACATATCACTGCCAATTTAAATCAAGTGAAACTGATTTAAAAGCTGTTTGTTTTGAATATTGCATTGGAATACAAACAATAAACAAAAATGAGTTATCCACTTACTTGCTGGTGAAACTGGCATATAACAACTTTCAAAAACAAGTTACGAACATTTATATTTTTTTGCATTATTACATGAATTTTTTTTTTCAGCAAGAATATTAATTGAACCTTATAGAGACAGCACGACCTCACTGGACTTCGAGATTAGTTACCAAATACATAGAAACGATGATGTATATTGCCCATGCATGGTGTAATTTGATGCCTGCGATGTACATTTTTTGTGATTTCCTGAAATAGTTTACAGTAAATTTGTTTATTTTTATTGTTGGAAGATTTTTAATGTTGACGGTAACAAATTAGTGTGTAATTAAAATGACCTTTCATCATTTACGGCAATCAGACATACCTTGTTTTTTTCTTCATGGCATTTCAATCTTAATTAAATTGAACATATACTCATATGTAAATGATAACGAATAAAAATCTTGGATCAAGAGAAAAATGTGAGGTTCTGGAGCTAGTACAATGTGCCAGAGTTTTGCAGGTTACGGTCTGCCAAAAATTAGCGATCACACATATCCAGTGTTCTGTCTGGTCTTCTCACTGGGATCATGTTGAGGTATAATTTTCCCAAAGAGCTGCATTTTTCTGTTTTATACAAAGGTGTGGATAGGACTGAATTGGCCGTGAGATTCTGGAAACTCACTGAATTTATTTTTAAGGAAAAACCAACTTTTTAGGGAGTTAAATCAGCTTCTATGCTCTTCTCTTTTTCTCTCTGCAGGATATATATATATTTTTAAGGGAAAGATTTTATCCCAGTTTGAATTCAGGTAATATGGTGAAATTATTATCTCTAGTCCATCCTAAATTATTATAAGTGGAGAAAATCTAACTGTGTTCTGCAAATATTTGCCTCAGTGATTGCATGGAAAATTTATTTTTATGAAAATAAGATGACTAGGTATAAACAATTTTTTCTTTTATCAGTTTAAAATCTATAATTGCTAAATATCCGCATCTCGATTGAAAATTCCATAGCAAGGTAAATTGTACACAAGCAATGTTCACTTTAAACATTCTCTGTAAAACTCCTCTTACCACAATTAAGTTCTTCCTTCTCCTTCCCTTTTTACATTAAACATTCCTTCTGAAGTATTTCAGGCACTTAAAGTCTTCATTCATTTGTTACTGTTCTTAGATTTCCTCTCAATCCTTGCCACGTTTTCCATACATGAAAATTCCTGGTATTAGCCTTGCACTAGGAGGTGCAAATCCCTTAGTAATAACCCTGATATTTTGTTCATTTTCTCTCCACTTCAGATGTAGAGAATCAGTTTATAGATAATGGTATCTCATTGTTACGTAAAAAGCCAAACAATATTGTAGCGCATTGCTCTTGTTTCAATTCTTAAAGCAAGAAAAAAGGCTTCCCTTTAAACAACCTTCGCTGCCAGATCACACACAATGAGATGTATAAGCTCTTCACATAAGTAATTGAATACTATGAATAATACATTATTCTGAATAATGATTTGGCATGATACACACAGTTACAGTGGTAAGAAAATGTGTGCATATTTGGTATACAGTAAGCTGACCAAAACGTGAAATTGTAATAAGTTAGCTAACAAGACAGTAAAACAGTTGTTTAATATATCATGCTACATATAATGGGCATGAGTCGCTCCAGACTATAAACTGAATATCTTTATTCACACGTTTTGAAAAGAATTTTTCTTTTTTTGTGATTCACATGTTTGACATATGACAACAGTTGGTATTTACAAGCCATCCTCATGGTGTTCATATAGACGTAGTGATTCAATATCATTTCTACTCTAAATAACATTCTTTTTTTCTTAGAATCCCAACATGTTTTCTCCCCGAGGATCACCTATTTGGTACAATTGGTTCCGCATAAAAATGTACTTACAAATAGCCTATGATTTACAATGTTGAGAATCAAACGTGTTCTTGGTAATGTGGTCAGATGCAAACTGCATAGCCTCTGTTTCCAAGGATTAAAACAATCCAGGAGCAAAGTTTTGTGCCATTTGCCCTTATTTTTACTGTCTGGGCTGAGTCTAAATCACACTGAAACCCTAGAGTGCCCTTCATTGCCTTCAGCGATAGTCAAAGTGACCAAGGGGTCAGCTGGATCCGAGCATTGATATCGACCATCATTATGTTAGGCAGGCAGAAGTAAGATAAAGAGAAATGACTTCAGGGGTTAGGAAAACCTGCCGTGGAATTTTTGCTTTCTATCCTGACTAGCTCTGTCATCCATGAAGAATGAATTAACTGTGGGAAGACGCGCCCCCCAGAGGCGGGGCAGGGAAGGGCCTGCAAGCCGAGGGGCAGGGTGAGCGGGAGCAAAAAGAAACCGCAGACTTGATCTTGGCCTAGTGCGCCCCTCGGCGCAAGGGAGAGGCAGGCGGGTGGGCACCACCCAGAACAGGCCGTGGGCTGTATCCTGGGGACCCGGAGCCGCCTCCCCAAGACTATGAAAGTGATGACGACTTGTACAAAGTGTTAGATTTAACTGGACGTGCCAGAAAACACTACTGGTGGAATCGTGTGGCCACGGTTCTGAGCCAATGGTAGCAAACTACTCAGTAGCTGCCCTGATTGTAACGGGGGCGCGACTGGCTGGGGGACAGGATTTTTGTTCCAGGAAGTCGTTAAGCTTGCAACCACCGCAGGAGGTGGTGGCTTTCTTCTCCTGCTGTGGGTATGTGCAGATGGACTGCAAAAGAGTTGAAAAAGATGTAAAGGGAGAGGTATTAGTGGGATTACACCTGAGGTGCATTTTACAAGGGTATATGTGAAACTTAGTAAATGTGGAATGTAAATGTCTTGGCACAGTAACTAAGAAAATGCCAGGAAGGCTATGTTAACCAGTGTGATGAAAATGTGTCAAACGGTCTATGAAGCTAGTGTATGATGCCCCATGATCATATCAATGTACACGGCTATGATTTAATTAAAAAAGAAGAATTTCAGACCAATCTCACTCATGAATATAGATGCAAAAGTTCTCAACAAAATCCTAGCCAATAGATTACAGCTTATGATCAAAAAAGTCATACATATGATCAAGTAGGTTTCATCCCAGGGATGCAAGGCTGGTATAACATGCGCAAGTCCATAAACGTTATCCACCATATTAACAGCGGCAAAAATAAAGATCAGATGATTCTTTCAATAGATGAAGAAAAAGCATTTGATAAAATCCAGCATCCTTTTCTAATTAGAACACTGAAGAGTATAGGCATAGGTGGCACATTTC
>CAUYPK010150710.1:60000-101594 GCA_963574355.1 Loris lydekkerianus | reverse complement strand
TCTTTTCTTTTCTTTTCTTTTCTTTTTGAAAGAAAGTGGATGAGTTATGGCTTGATGAGAAGATCTTTTGTAATGGAGGTTTGATGGAACATTTAAAGGGGAATGTTTGAAGTAGCATAGAAAGTAGATTTCTTTTAGCTGAAAAAGATGGAACAGCATTAGCCTTTATTTTCAAAAATGAGCTTGGATAAAACAGGTTAGGGTGTTGGTTATTCTCTGTCTGTTACTCCTCCTCTTTTTGAAAGAATATAATGGGGACAATGGCATCAGGAGACTAATGTCATTATTTTGAAAAGCCTAATAGAAATCACAAATTATTCTCTGACAAAGCTGTACGGGTTAACTAAGATACCGCTTTTGTTGGCTTTTGGAATGTGGTCATCCTAGCTACCTTTTGCTGATCTAAGTTCGGATGGATGACTTTCTGTGTTTTGTATTAGTAAAGAATCAGAAAGTAGACAATACATATTCAACACATTGGCAGAAAAAATTGTTAAAAATTGTGTGGTTAAAAGAAAATCATGTCTGTGGGTGGTAAGACCGCTGAGTATCCAGGGCTCTGCCCCGGAGCTCCAAGCATGCGGTGGAGTGTTTCCAGAAGACAAACTCGCTCTGGGAAAGCAGATGGCTACCTGGTTCACCACCCACCACCTCCTGGGGGAAGGGAAAGAGAGAGAGAGAGGCTTTATTCAGGTTTCCACATTTTAAAGACTGAGTGATAAGTGTGGTCTGGCTCCCTTTATTAGAGAGATTCTTTTAATTCTGTGTGGTTTATTAACATCATACAGGGTACTTGGTGCTCATGCCAGGAGATAATTTTGAAAGTGCCTGTGAGAACATGGCTCTGTGAAGAGCTATGTAATTAGGTGAAGTACACTTTAGGAAGAAGGGATATAGATGGTGCCTTTATCACATGTTTATGACTTTAACAAGAGTCTTAAAGAGTTTGACAGAAAAAATGAGCATTGTTAATAATCTGGGATGATGATTTTGATGGGGATGGTGAATTACTTGGTGCTAATTTTGAAAAAAACAATTGTTTGTGCTTTTTAAGCATATTGTTATTTTGCATTTGAACTTCACCTGATTGACCTTCACTGCCTTCCTCAGGACTTGTTTCCCTTAGTGAGTCTCAGGTTATTGGGGAGGAGACATATAACAAAGTTTGAGGGTCCTAAGGTAACGATTTATGGATTCTTGCCTTTAAAATGCTTAACATATGTCCTGACAAGGCAAGACTGGAATGGGGAAAGGCCTTGATTCTGACACTTCTTTATGAAATGGGCATTGTTTCTTATTTATTACCTATATACTCGAGTATAAGCCGAGTTTCTTCGGCACAAAATTTGTGCCAATTTCAGGGTTTTCGGCACAAATTTTGTGCCGAAAAAACTCGGCTTATACTCAAGTATATAGGTACACTTGTATCTGAAGCTATATACTTAGCAGTCATAGTAACACTTAAGTTAAAAGGCCTGATAACATTTTCTTCTTCCTTTTTCCTCCAGTACTAGTTATATTTGTATAGCTTAAAGAAAAAATATATGAAAGGCATCAAAATAAAGATTTTGTCCCTAGAAAAAACTTGTTAAAACTTTATATTGTTTTATATGTTCATATATGTTCATTTTCTTGTTAAAACTTTATATTGTTTTATATGTTATATATGTTCATTTTCTTCTAAACTTCCCAAACTATTTTGAATATGTATATGCAGTTGGGTAAGCATATTAGAGGTAGAAATCAGAGGCAAAACTCAATTACCTAGGCATTTATCATATACCAGTGTTTGTTTGCTAAACATGAAATGGCTCCTCAATTGGTAAATGTTGGTGAGATCAGGCTTTCAAAACATTTTCTATTTTGTACATTTTAGGAGTCTTTAAAGAATGCCATTGAAAGGAAGAGTTACCTGTTATTGTTGTTGTTTAACTATTCGCTATGTAGAGCGTCTCTTTGCTTTTTATCTTTATCTACAGATTGATCATATATTCTGGGTATAAAGCATTTGGTACTATGCCATTGTGGAGTTAAAACCAAAACCTCTTGGTGAATCACACCATTTTGTGGTGATTTCCAAAGATTAGGAACTATCTCAGTAAGCCACAAAATTGTTCTTGTTTACTTGATTACAATTTTTGTTCTTTCTAGTAATTTTGAATGGCTGTAGTTTTCATACTTAACTATATTCTTGATCAGTTTGTACTGAACATGTTTTATCTTTAGCCTTGTGACTCGAGTTTATATTATGAGCAATTACTATATTATATTTTATGAGGCTGCTTATCAAAAACACAGAGCATTGAGAATGTCAGTTCCTGAGTGTGAATCAATGTTCTTCCACTTAGTGGTGTCACCTTGGACAATTCATTTTATTGTCTGCTTGAGCTTCACTCCTTTTGTCTTAAAAGCAGACAATTATTCTGCCTTGCTTACTTCACAGAACGGTGGTAATAATGATTGTACGTGTGCTGTGTACCTTTAAAAAGGCGTTATTAAAGGCAGGCCCATGCTCTCTGAACTTAAAAATAGGGGACAGTGTTTGACTCCACATACAACAGTTCTAGACTGTTGTGTTTGGTGAGTTTTGTCTAGGTTAGGTGGGATTTTCTGAATTTTGCCTATGCTTGATGGATTTTTTTCTCTCTTCACTGTGTCAGCTGCCCACCCCTTCTCTACTGCTGTGCCCACCCCTTTACCTGTTACTATAGTTTGCTAGCTTGGAAACCAGATAGACTTGGAATGGTGAGGCAGATAAGAAAGTACATGTGTAAGCAAGAACCCAAAGCCCATCTTGGGTTTTGCAGGTATTAATAAATGGCAGTTTTAATTTGTGGCATCATCAATTTAGGTTACTCAGAGGTTTTCCCTCTTAATGATTTTCATGTCTCTTGGTACGTGTTGTTGCTGGAGAGCTGAATTCTGCATAACCTTTTATTTCAGTTCTTTGTTATCCCAAGATACAGACTCTTTCTTTTTTTTTTAATTTATTTATTTTTATTATTAAATCATAGCTTTGTACATTAGTGCAATCAAGGGGTACAATGTGAGGGTTTCATATACAATCTGAAATATTCTCATCAAACTGTTCAATGTAGCCTTCAAGGCATTTTTTTAGAAGATACAGACTCTTTTTTTCACTGGTTAAAATAGACCTTTTAAGCATCATCAAGTCTCCTTGATAAAGGTGCCATTTACATTAAGATCTTGATTTCCTAGTTCTAATAATTTTATTCCAGGGTACCTGTGAGCCTGGCATATAGTAGGCAGTCAGCAAACGTTTGCTTAATGAGTGAGTGAGTGGATGTGAGGTAGACTGGAATTCGTGGAGATTCCAAAGGAAGGAAATAATATACAATGCATGTTAGTTAAAAAGGGGAAAATTAGGAAGTGAATCTTTTAAAAGTTTTTAGTAAATGGTATTTATGAATCAAGCATTTTCTTTCAGAGTTAAGGAAAAAGAACACATTTAATTTTAGGGCATGACAGCTTTATTGGTGGCTCACTGTATATTAGTTAATTGCATTTATAACCTAATAACGTATCATGGTTGTATTTACTAAAAGTATATGCAACACATGGCACTTAAAACTTTCTTTTATAATTACTGAACCTAGAAACAAAGTAAAGGATTTGGGACAGTCCTGTGAGCTGTTTTTGGAGGTGAGTCTCCTTCCACCTGGGCACTTCCTGGAGTTCGGCCACCTTTCACTCTAGTTATCCAGTGGAGGGTAGATATAATGTTTCAGTCTCTACCACATATACTGAGTAAGGTTTTATGAAAAGGCAAATATTAATGAAAGATTTTTATCTTTTCATTTACATGGTAAATTCAGCCAACCGTTTCTTTCTTTTAATAATCCTAGATGAGAAACAGTTTGGTAGGCTGGTAAAATTTATCTTATAGACTCTAGAGAGATTACTAGGATAATTCATTTCAGGTATAATACACATGTTTTCTTGAAAAACATGACTACTTTTATTGCTGCTTTCTTTAAATATTTTTGCCCTTTTAAATTTATCTTAAGTTTCACATTGGATCATTTGAATGTAATAGGGTAAGTCTTTTGAGTTGCAGAGAATGTAATTGCATAATATACCTTGAAAGAATAATCTTGCTAATCTGGCCAATAATTATAAGTATTTTTCTTAATTCATGTACATAAATTCTTGGCAGGTTGGTTTAGCTTATCCACTGGGAAATTTAGGGGGCAGTTCAACACTTGGGAAACAATGGTGTAGAAAAGTTCTTGGTGGGGGTCCAGGGGGCTAATGGCATAGCCTTCCCTGGGAGCTTGTTGGAAATACAAATTCTCTGTCCCATCCCAATCCTACTGAATCAGTTCAAACCAGCTCTGTCAGGGGAATGTTAAATATATTCAAGTGGGAGAACCACTTTTGTAAATTCTAACTTTTTGTATCTCTATGTGTTATAGTGAGAATACTTGTTTATGGTCATAAAGAAGCCAGTTTAGACCTTAAATGAATGGAAATCAATGTAATTTATTTATTTTAAATGACATATTTAAAAAATAATCCTTGAGAAATAGCAAATAATGTATTTGTTCAGAGCCTTGGTTTCTTTTTTCTTTTTTTCTTTCTTTTCTTTTTTTTTTTTTTTGCAGTTTATGGCTGGGGCTGGGTTTGAATCCACCACCTCTGGCATATGGGGCTGGCACCCTACTCCTTTGAGCCACAGGCGCCACCCAAGAGCCTTGGTTTCTGAGGGCATATTCAGATGTCTACGTGGCGAACTTGATTTAGACAGTGAAGAGAGGGTGCATTTCACCTCCTACTGTAAGACCCTAGCTTTTCTACTGTTCCCTTTAAACTCAGTGCACATTTAGTGTGCCATAGACTGAGGCCTCCTTCTGCTTATTCCTAATTTTTTGAGTTTAGCCCATCCTCTTTAGAGCATATTTAAGAAGACCTCAGTTTCACAATAATATCAGATAGCCTGGAAAGTTTAGACAAACAAAAATTCCCTTTTATTTTTCTGTGTTCAAAATAAACAAGCATTCAGCATAATTAAAAAATATTTCCGTGGTATGCCTTCAGAAGATTTATTTCTTTATGTCTCCCGTATCTTCTGTTTTTCTCTTTTGTGCTGGGGAGGCCTTCAGTAAGCATAGTCTGACACGCTTTGTGGCCTTTGCCTCCTGTGATAAAATAGATTGAAATGATTCCTGGCACCATCTGGTGAAGAGGAACAGCCCTGGAGGACTGTGCTTTGAGAGAAAGTGACTGAATGCTAAGAAATGTGGAAGTCTAGGGACAGAGGCAAAGGATTTTTTTTTTTTTTTAAGAGCATGAACATTAATACATCTTCTTGAGGTTTGATGGGACATGTACTGCCTACTGCCCCATCTGGTGCTTGTGATAGCATGGCATATTAGCATGCTGCAAGTTCATAATGTATTCAGGGGGAGGAAACGTCCCTTGCATACCAATTGAGGCATCTTCTCTTTCAGAACTGCTTTTGAATTTCAATGATGTTTATATCTTCCTAGCTCTGTCTGAGCGGAGCATTTCCGCTCTGAGGAGTAACACGAGTGTGTGTGTGTGAGAATGTGTGTGTGTGTGTTCTCTCCATTAATTTATCTTCGTCTCTCCTTTTTTGATGAAATTATAAGTAGCTTTTAATAATAAGTTAGCATATGAGGTTTTCAGTTTTTTTGTTTTTTTTTTTTTTTTGGAACCACATAGTATACATACTTTGTTCTCACTTCTCCTATGGCATTTAAAATATTTTGGCTCATGGATTCATCTGTATAATTATCCTCTGATAATAGATTGAACACTTTTGAGGGTCAGGCAGGCATGTGATTATGCTTGTGTCTCCGTGGCACCTAGAGTTTGTTTGGTCATCCATTTAACAAACATTTATTTACTGAGCTCACGCTGTCAGTCTGACATAGTTATAGGTGCTGGGGAATCAATGGTGAGCAAGACTGGCACATCCCTCCTCAAACCATAAACAAAGAAAAAGATAAATGGGAGAGATAATTTCAGATAGTGGTGAGTACAATTAAAAAAAAAAAGCAGGCTAAACAGTGAGTTGCTGAGTGGGTCGGAGTTCATTTAAATTGCATTGTCAAGGAAGGAATCTCTATTGAGATGAGATTTTTGCTTAGACCTGAGTTGAGTGATGGGACAATTTAGTGGCAGAACAATACCAAGTGTAATACCCAAATGTAAAGAACATGACTGACATTTTCAAAGGTCAGAGTAGCTGGAGTCAAGTTCAGGGCCCACCATTGCCAGGAGTTGGGGATTTATTTTAAGTGTGCCTGGAAGCCATCAGAGGTTTAAGCTAGGAAGTACCATGATCTAAATTGCCTTTTAAAAGGACAAGTTGAGCTGCTGGGAGGCTTGCACTTAGTAGGCACTAGGTAACCTTGTTGACAGAATGAGATGAACCTTTAGATCCACTGAGGCACCCTACTGAATTAGAATCAGCATGGATTTTAGAGGGAGAGAAATGTCTGTTGGATTCTGGCCTTGCCATTTTCTTGGTGTTTGATTTTGAGCAACTATTTAGCTTCTTATAGTTTATGTCTTCTCATCTGTTGGAAGGGGAAAATTGATGCCTAAGGCCATGGTATTACGGTGAAAATTAAATGAGATAATTTATAAAAAGACCCAGCACAGTACTCAGCTCTGAATATACCTGTTCTATCATTGATACATTGATTATTATAAAACATTTGGGACAGTCTCGAGGAGTATTTATACATTTGGCAAATCCCTTTCTGGTACTATTATCTTTTTCATAAATCACTGTTAAAATATTGGCATGGGCTCAGTGCTGCCTATAGCTCAAGCGGCTAGGGCGCCAGCCACATACACTGGAGTTTGCAGGTTCGAATCCAGAGTGGGCTCGCCAACGACAGTTGCAACCAAAAAATTGCCGGGCGTTGTGGCAGGCTCCTGTAATCCCAGCTGCTTGGGAGGCTGAAGCAAGAGAATAGCTTATGCCCAAGAGTTTGAGGTTGCTGTGAGCTGTGATACCATGGCACTCTACCCAGGGTGACAGCTTGAGACTATCTCAAAAGAAAAAAAAATTGCCATAATTGTAGTGCTCAGCATCTGTATCCTCTTTTCTCTTCTCGAGAACTATCAAAGCAAGAAAAGCTTAAGGAATTCTGTGGCAAAATTCACACTCAACAAAAACTCAGCAAAAACAACCTGGAATATTTTTTTCCTGATTTCTTTTTCTTACCCAATATGTATGTCAGTAAATTTGAAGTGTTTTTTTTTTTTTTTTACAATTAACATTCTCTCCTTTGTTTTATATGCAGTTAATATTTCTCTTTTTCTGAAGACATTTTTAACATCGAAGAAGTCAAAACTGACTTATTAATGGGAGTGAAAATTGTGGTTGTGCATGTATGAAGGATATGCTAAAACATTTTAATTCATAAGACAGTAACTTAATTAGTTGCATAGTTATTAGATATGAGCCTTGCAAAGATAATTTTGTAATGCAACTAAATGGAGAAAAGGAGTTCCTTAGATTTTGCATGAGTTATATATTAGTTGCAAGGAACAATCCTTCTAGTATTTTCATAGTTTGAAGTAATGTTTAGCCTGCCAAACTTTTTTGTAGAAAGATTGTGAAATTGGGGGTGGGGGCAAATGTTGCTGAGGATTGAGTAAATAGAGTTCAACCTATGGTGTTAGGCATAATTTTATAGGCTTTACAGGTTGGTTGAGTTATTATGTATTTGATTTTGGTTTTCCCTTCCCTCAGTCAATACATTACTTTTTGTGTTTTCCTCCAAAATATTCAGGAAAACAAATAATGCCTAAGGAATGTGGAGGAGGAGGTAGTGTGGGTAATTCAAACAAGTTTAGTCAGCACTTATGAGATTGTTGAAATGTTTTTTGATGTCATCCAGGACTACAGAGCTGTTAACACGGGGTGTTGTATGAGAGAATACCATTTATTGTTGTTGCATTTTGGCTGGAATGTAAGAAAAAGGGAAAGAAAATAGAAGGGCCCCAAAAGGTTGAGAAGTAGGAGTCCTGGTTTACAATAAGGCAACTCACTGTTGGCTCCAAAGATTTATTATTTTCTTTAGTTAAGTGCCAGTGAGATTCTTAACAGTGTCTTTGAGAAATGACAGACATGTACGGTTTCAGGATAGTTCAGTGGGGATAGTTACTGGAAACGGCCTGCGTGAAACGTTAGGGCAGGCCTGCCCAGATACTGTATGCCAGGTACACTGTGTGCGTTCTCACTCTCCTGCAGGATACCGCCAATACACATACTCAGGTAGTATTTGTTTTCCTCCAGAAAGGGAGGAGAAAAAACAAAACCAGGGTGATCAGGTGAGATAGGCACATTCAGTAATCTGTGTTGGGTTTACAGAGACTTGGGCTTCACGCCTGAGTAGAGCCTGCAGGACGCAGGACCACAGGACTCAGCTACTACACCATGTTGGGTTTACAGACACATGGGCCTCCCTTGTGAGTAGAACCTGCAGGACGCAGGACCACAGGACTCAGCTACTGCCCCACCTCCCTTTAATCTGTATGGCATCGCTCAGTAGTCCCCAGAGTTTTTGGCTCCAGGGACTAGTTTCATGGAAGACAATTTTTTCCATGGACTGGAGGTGGGGAGGGATGGTTTCGGGATGATTCAGGCTTTAGAGTCCACAACTAGATGCGTGGTTCACAGTGGGGCGCAGACCTCTATGAGAATCTGATGCTGAAGCGGATTTGACAGGATGCAGGGCTCAGGCTGGAGGCAAGTGGTGGAGAGCCCCTGTAAACACAGCTGAAGCTTCAGTTGCTTACCTGTCACTTACCTCCTGTTGTGTGAACTGGGCCAGAAAGTTCCTACAGGCTTCAAATGAGTACTGGTCAGTGGCCCAGGGGGTGGGAACCACAGGCTTAGGAGATGCAGCATTGCAAATTACACTGTTGCATTCCTCCTCTGTTGCTGTTGAGGACAATACCCACATCTCCAATAATATCCAGTTTGTGATTGTTTTCCATTTCAGTTACTTGGCAAGTGTGGCCTTTATTTTGACCAATTTCTCTCACATGTACTTCACTTTCTAAGTAGAAAAAGCTCCACTGTCACCCCTTGGAAAACTTGTTTTCTAGGATATATTAAAATATAGACACAGTGTACTTATGGACAATGAGCATCTCACCCCCACAAGACTGGGGTCATGTACATGTTTCTTTGGCTGTCTCTTTCCTTCTTTTCTGCTGTCCTCCCGCCTTCTTTCTCTACAACAGACTTTCTAACAAAGTTCGTCGTTATTTTAGGGTTCAAAAGTCATGACAAGGGTCAGTCGTTCTAAAATCATACGCACACAGAGCTTAATGATGATATGTCAGACTTTCCCCCCAGTTTAAGTTGGCAAGGAGATAAGGACATAGATGTCATTTATGCTGCTTCATAAATCTTGAGAAAACCGGAAGTGCTTGAAATTGTAAAAAGCCACATTGAATGCTCATATAAACAATTAACATCAATTGTAAATGTTTACATTTAAAGTTATTTATTTATTGAAAATCATTTAAATTAGTTCATTTGGTGAGTAAACATTTGGCAAATATTTTTATAACTTAGCACATACTGAACATACCACAGGTCATGCTCTTTATCTGGTCTTTCTAGAATCTGTGCAGTAGAGTCTTAAAAGAATTATATGGAACTTTTCACTTTTCTTAAAGGACTACTCAACTGCTGCAACCTCAGATCCCTGACATGTTTCCCTTCCATTGTAAATTCATGCAGTTTAGGCGGGTCTGTAACAGATGTTGGAGGAAGTGGGTGGACGGATTAAGAGGGTGTGGTATCCTTTCTCCTAAATTAACCTAGAAGGTGGTTTTGTAGCAGATTGATTGAGGTCAAAGCCTCTTGTTTTTACTCCTTTTCTTTTCTTCTTCTTTTTAAAAAACCCATGGTGCCCAGTACAGTGTTTCATGTACGATGTGAATGATGGATGTTTCAGAAAAATACCCACTAGCTCAATTATGAGAGCTCTCTGATTTATATGTCTATTTAATCCATCAGCAAGTATTTATTAAACTACTAATACATTCTACACCCTTTTCTGGCCACTGGAGATGAGTCAGGGAATAAAACAGATGAAATTGTTCGCCGTTCTGGAACCTACGTTCTAGTGTATGTAGGGGCAGGGAGACAGGAGCAGACAGTAAGTGATAAACATAAAATACGAGTGAATTCTGTGGACTTCATCCTCAAGTCCTCTCTGTGCCTCAGGGTTATTTTTGTCATTTATTATTTCATATATTATGCTGGTATTTATTTTATTATCATTGGCATTTGGTCTAGTTTGTCTGTGTTTGATGGTTTTTTGTATGACAAGTGAGTCCTTTAACCTAAACATTACTTTACCCAGTACCAGTCAAGGCTATGTATTACATCAGTTTTTGGATCCTGACTGCTATACTTTAGTAATTTTAAACCCATTTAAGGTTTGAGGTACCAAGAAACAGGCATTTGCCAAAGGTACATTAATAGTCAAGCTGAAATCATATTAAAAATAATTTCGATCTATTTTTATAGATCAAATAATTTTATAAATAAAACTTCAAGGGGCATCATCTGTGACTGTTATTCTAAGCTGTGGCTTAGAATCTGCTTCCACATTACTCTTAGCAGGCAGTGCACATATGTCATGTCAGCTTCTTAATACCCCTAACGCAGGGTAAGTTGCTGGAAGTTACCCTCGTATCCATGAACATATCAGAAGTCAAATGTATGACTTTGATGACTGACTTTGATGATGACTTTGATGACTGACTTTGATGTACAGTCAGTTTTTCCCCGAAGGCATTGACATTCTGAACTGTTATGTGGGTATACACATGGGTGGCTATGGGCAAAATATTTGGGTCTTCCAGGAGAGCACAAGCTACATGGCGTAGACTCCCCATGTTGCACAGGCATCTCCATTTGAATCATTTTCAATGAGCCACCTAATTTTTCTGAATTTCATGTGGTTCCTGTCTCATATCAAGGTAATTGAGTTGTAGTAGTACATGGGTATCATGTCATATCATATCTCAAAGTATAACCGAGTTTTAATGGCTATGTAGTAGACAAGTTTCAATTTGATATAAAAATATTTGAGCGCTCATTCTAGGAATGACTTTGTGCTAAACACTGAAGAGCTTTCAAAGAGAGGCGTACACAGTCTCAGCATAGAAGGAATTAGTAAGCAGTATAAAGTCGAGATGTTAATCGCTGCAGAGATTGACTAGGATGAGAGGATTTTTGAAAGCATCAAGTTGTAGTCTGTGGGATAGAAATTCATTGAATTAATGCTATCATTTTGGAGAAAGGGTGGGAGCAGAAATAAGGGTGCTGCTGACCTTCTGAGCCTGCATAACTGGTAGGATGGTCATGTCTCGATGGAAATGAAGTCAGCAGGAAGAACTGGTTTTGTAGAAGGAATAATCTCACTGCCATGTTCAATTTTAAACTCCTAAAATAATAGGAGCAATCGTGCCATGAGTAGGAAATGTGGGATGGTAGTTTGATTGAGAGATTGAGTCCTGCCATAAATTGAACTGGAAAAAATTAAATGGTTCATGTCTATAGTGGCTAGACAATTTGAAGAAAATAGAAAATATTAATGTTATACACTTATTAATCTAGTTGTCAAAGCTTTGGAATTTATTGCAATTATACTTTGGTTTGTTACAATACGGTACATGAAGTCCCACTTCAAAACTAACTTTTATATTGTTTCCATTTGTAGTTTATACCTTATTCCCCATATGTTTGAGATAGTATTTATTTACTTATTTAGTTGTCAGAGCTGTGGTCCCATCTAATCATGAATACTTTCTCCTTCCCTTTCTAAATACCCTACATCGGCCCAGCATTTTGCTACTACTTTTGGGTACTTATATATAGCTTCCTTATGGTGCCGTTAGTTAACTCCTGAGTGTCCTTACATGAACTAACATGGTTTCCAGGTGGAGGGTGATGTAGTGTGGTTAAAAACTTGGGCTTTGCAGTCAAGCAAAAGTAGGTATGATTTCCTCCTCTGCCTTCCTTTTACTCGCTCACTGTGTCTCAGCGTGCTCATCTGGTTCTCTTGAAGATTAAATCAAATCATGGAAAGTATTTTATATATCTATTAGCTTTCATTAAATGGCTGGTGAACTGCGGTTGTAGTGCTGGTGATGACAGTGAGAGTAATATCCTGCCTAATTCTCATTAGGAGTGTCCATGCTTCTTTATTCTGCTCACATGGATGTGTGAAGTGGAATAGGGTCTTTTTGTGGAGTGCAAGTTGAAGGGCTACTCAGACCATCTTTTCCTTTTGGCATCTCTTGAAACGACTGAATGAGACACAACAGACTTATGACCTTGTGGTCTTGTTAGTGGTTCATTTCCATCTACCTCCTAGTCTGTGAGAAAGTGTAGAAGTCACGTCAGTCTTTTCTTTCACGAAATGTGAATAGAGCTCTCAGTACAGCCGGTTTATTTACAGGTAACTTGATTTTGACCTTTTCTTTTCTGTTGCCCTTCTTTTGCCTGTATTACTACTAATTAATTTCTGTATAAGAGGACAAATGTTGGTTCATTGTAGCTACACATCAAGGATTTTTGAGAACAGGAAGAGAAGGTGTGTTATTTACTGTGAGCTTTGGTTTTCATTTTGTGTGTCCATCCGTCCATCCATCCATTGCATTCCTGGTAAGCTCTGGAGTTGTATAAATCAAATAAGGACTCTCTGGTAAAGAATTTAGAAAGTTTGGGATAAATTCAGCTTGAGGTTTTCATGATTATGATCATTTTTAAAATTGTGATTTTTTAAATACTGTCTTTCCAAAATTCTAAGGAAAATATAGATGAAAAATTTTACATTATACCATCTTTAGTGTAACATTCTATTGTCTAACACTCTGTGTATTTGTTACTATAACAAATACAGGGAATCCATAAAGTTCATATGCAATATAAAATAGCCAACTATTTTATATCATACTTTTTATTATTTAATTTATTTTAAAATCTCATCTATATATGTTTATTAAATTTTATGAGATAATGATGTATGATAGACACTTTTAATAAAGTTTCTTACATGTTTGGGATCGTTTGCTGGGATGAGGTACTTTTCTCCTTCCTAATTTAATAGATTTTCTTGGTAAGACTGGGGCTCCGATAGGAAAAACAACAAAGTCTTTCATTGTCAAAATGGGATTCACCAACTTAGGTGGGGGACACTTAAGGATATCTTGGTTAATCTTGGAAAATGGGATGTTTTCCCTTAAAATAATTTCTGAGGTACATAAAATTAACTTTTATTTTTGTGCAGGACATGATGCTGTATAATCAGGCTAGCAAAGAGGTCTGAGAAATATGTATGGATTGAGATTTCTTTTTCCTTAAAGTACCCCCTTCTCCGTACTTACCCATCATCTTGTTATTTATTTATATATTTATTTACTTATTTATTTATTTATTTAGAGACAAGATCATTGTTACCCAGGTTGCTCTGAAATTCCTGGCCTTAAGTGATCTTTCCTCCTCAGCCTCCTTGAATAGCTGGGATTATAGGCACAAGCCACCAAACCTAGTTCAATACTTGCCTATCAATTTTGTAACAAACTGAGAATTCTGTCTCTTTGTGAGAGAAATGGGAAATGGTTGAGACAGAGATTTGGGTGAATTGTCTGTATAGGCACAAATAGGGACACAGGAGGAAGGACTAAGAGAAAGCTCACATATTTGAATACAAATATAGCTGTTTCCCAACTCTTTTCTTTCTTTGTAACTAACATGCTTAAATCTAAACACAGCACAGGGCACTAAAATAATGAAGTAGGACATAGTTTCCCTAAGAGAGAGCTTCATGTATTTAATCAGTAGATGCTTATCTTTTCCTTTGTGCGTATCGATTATGTTCAGATTCTGAGGTCTCGGTAGCAGCAACCACTTATTAGTGTATAGTATGTTCCAGCCAAGGTGTCAATTCTTCACATTCACATATACTTATTTATTATAATTCTCACAACTGTTAAGGCAGTTAGAAATATTACTAGTAAGTAGTGGCATCATGACAAGGAAGGCATGTGCAAAGATACTTTGAAAAAGATGTGTGTTGTTTGATGATAGGGGAAGGAAAGTATCATATAGTGAGATCTAACTCCTGGTCGACTGAGGGCAGGTTCTAGTGGAGCAGTGCTATTGCCTTTTTTGCCTTCTTTGTTTTCTTTTATTAACTTGATAACTTTTTTTTTTTGCCAGGCATAGTAGCTCATACCTATAATCTCAGCCCTCTGGGAGGCTGAGGCGGGTGGATTGCCTGAGCTCAGAAGTTCAGCCTGAGCAAGAGTGAGACCCCTGTCTCTAAAAATAGCCAGGCATCTTGGTGGGTGCCTGTAGTCCCAGCTACTTGGGTGGCTGAGGCAAGAGGATAGTTTAGCATAAGCCCAAGAGTTTGAGGTTGCTGTGAGCAATGACGCAATGGTACTCTACTAAGAGGAACAAAGTGAGACTCTGTCTCCAAAAATAAAAAAATAAAAAATAGTTTGTTGCCCTGAATCATAGTGTTCTTTGGCTTATAGCAGTTCCCCAGCAGATATTCATTCAGAGGTAGCTAAGTACTATAGTAAGCATTGCACAGAATGCTTAGGATGGTATAATCAATAGGCTATGCATCTGGCCTTTTAAGGAATGTGTATGTTGGCATGTATGTATATAGTATACACACACAGAAACATACCTGCAAACAGAATTATAATACATGCAGGCGATACTAAGGTCACTGATAGATATATGTAGAGTCTGAAGAAGGGGATAATAACTCTGATTTGAATATCGAGCAGGATAATTAGGGAAATCTTCGTGGAAGAGGTGGCACTTACTTAATTTGTGTAAGTTTGTTGTAGTCAGAGGACATTTTAAATACAGGGAAGAACACGATCCAGGAATGAACTGGCATGGCCAGAACACGCAGCATGAGAAAGTAACAAAAATGGACATCTATCTTGCAAGTAGGAGTGGTGGAAAGTGAAGCTACTAGATACTTTCAAACAGAGGAATCATACGGTTTTGAATGTTAACATCACTTGGGGAATGATGTGAAGGGTAAACTGAAGGAGGAGCTGAGATTTGTAGTCTACCAGGTGAGATAGGATGAGGGTCTGTCTCATGGGCTACAGTTCAGTGTGAAGGGGAGGGCAGGAGGTGCCAAATAAGCAGAACTGGGAGGCTCTAGCCATCTATGAAAGCCCAGCCAGGGCAGGGAGAGCAGTGGTGTCTAGGGTGACAGGAGCCTGTTTGGACAACTGGTTGCCATTCACCAGAATGGGGGATAATAAATCGAGAGAAGATGAGTTCACTTTGCAATGTCAGCTTTCAGGTTTATCTGGTGTATGACCATTGGAGATGTTTGACGTGCAACTCAATCACAAGTTTGTTGAATAGAGATGTGGGCACTGGAAATCATGATTCAGTCACTAGTGATAACCAAAACTTTTGCAGTGGCTCGCTCAGGAAGCAAATGTATAGTATAAAGAGAGGAAAGCCTTCAAAAGAACACTCAAAGATATCAGGGCACAAGAAGAGGTGAGAAGAGGAGAAGGGACCGTTATGGAGGTTTTCAGAGAGTCAGATTCAGTTAAAATAAGGGACAAAGGATTTTTCACACAGCCATCTACCTGGGAAATGCTGCAGAGGGGCCAGTAACTGAAAAGTGTCAAGGCTGCCTTTGGATTTGGCCTTCTGGGGGGAAGGTTGTCACAGGTAACCTCTGTCCCTTTGTTGGAAAGTGTCTGGTGGGTTGCAAAGTGGATGGCTGCTGAAGTCTGCTCTTAAGAAGCCTGCAAGAAGAATAGAGGATGTGTCCTCTACACTAAAGGAGGGGTTTTGTTTTTCCTTGATGGGAGAGACTCTAGCAGTCCTCGGTTTGGGGAAGGGGCAGGGAGGACCAGATAAATTGTAGATGGAATATCTGGTGGAATGAAGCCCTAGAGGCAGAGGGTGCCTCTTCTGAGCTTGGAGGTGAAGGTATAGGTACAGAGGTGTTCTGAGAGTGCAGTTTACAGCTATTTATGCCTGAAGACCTCACTTTGCTCTCTTAAGTACAGTATAAGGTTATCTGAAGACAAGAGTATCAGACCTTGTCTAGAGAATTGTGGAGTCAGGTGATGTATCAAGATTAATTAATAACTTTTTTTTTTTTTTTACTAAATGGTTGACTTTCTTGACTCACCTTGTTTGGGGCTCTACCATGCTAGATATGATTGGGCTTATTTTATCTTTTCTTTTCTTTCCTTTTTTTCCCCTCCCCTCCTCTCCTTCTCTTCTTTCCTTCCTTCCTGTCTTTTCTCCTTTTTCCCCTCCTTTTCCCTTTCTTTCTTCATTTCTTCCTTTCTTTCTTCCCATCTTTCTTCTTTCTCTCTCTCCTTTCTTTCTTCTCTCTTTTTCTTTTTCTCCCCTTTCTTTACTCTTCTTTCTTTTCTTTCCTTTATTTTTCTCTTTCCTTCTTCCCTTTCTTTCCTCTCTTTTTCTTTTTAAATAGAGATGAGATTTCTCTGTGTTGCCCAGGCTGGCCTTGAATTGCTCGGCTCAAGCTATCCTTCCAATTCCACCTCCCAAATAGCTGGGACTGCTGGCACAAACCTCCATACCTGTCTCTTATTTAGTCTTGAATATCTTTGTTCTTCATTTTCTGTGGCCCATTTGGCTTTTCCTCTTTGCCTTTATCCTACCTCAAGTCTCATGAACTCACAGCTACTAAGCCTCCCTTTGTGTTTCTGGTTTATGATACCTCCCTGTTTCTTATTGGGTTTATAACCAATTCACAGTCGATTGTTGCCTTGTTCAAGGTTAGAAGCATGCCTTCCTCCGTTTGTTTTGATCAATATTTTTTAGTACTTTCATGCCACACCTTGTGCAAGGACTGAGATACAGCAGTTCTCTGGGAGGGACATTAAACTCTGTCCAAATAAAAGAATATAAAAGAATTTTGAATTTTGTGAGTATTGTAGAGGAAACAAGAATGAAAACTCTACATGAGTTAGGATGGTCAAGAAAGGATTGATTCCATGAAGATATGACATTGCTGTTGAAACATCAAGGTGAAAATGAGCTGCCCATTTGTAGAGGGAAGGGAAGTAGTAGTTTTTTCCAAATACCATCGCATTCTATGAGCCTTGGATCATATATGTAGATGGGGAACTGCCTGGAATACTGTGATACCATTATACCTTCTCCACTGGTCCTTTCTTGGTTCTTGAAAGTCTAGACCTATAACAGACTAGTCTTTAAGGCAGAGAAGGACTTGGTATGTTTTTAAGAATATTAACTGGCTGAGTAGCTGTTATTGGACACTTACTATACATGCACAGTGGGGCAGAAGGAAAGAACAGGACAAAGGTGTGTTTCCTTCACTCAGGTGGTGTTTCCCTGCCCTCCCTCTCTACCCTATCAGCACCAGTGGCATTTCAGGGCAGTGGTCATTCACAGGACAGGGTGGTGATGTATTTGTGCACTTATGGGGAAGTTTACTTCCTAATCCCTCATGTGATTCTGATCCACTCACCCACTCTCCCTATCCCTTTGAAAATCAGCCATTTTTATTTCATGAGGAACAGAGGGGTATGTGTTTGTATGGAGTGGCTGTTATTAGTTACCAGCATTAAATAAATTAATTTAAATGATTATTGGAACTTCATTGCCAGAAGTAGACATTTGGGACAGATCTGAAGCTCAGGACTTCAGGCCTAGGTAGGTGTTACAACTTAATATCTTTAGTTAGAAGACAGTAAAAGAGGTGCATATTTCTTGGAGAAGAGAGAGAGAAATACTGAAAGGAAGGTAAAGGAAAGAGACAGGGAAGCCCTACAGATCAACTGTTCTGACCTCCTACTTTTGTCTAGAGTCAGGCCAAGTAAGTTGACATAAAACATCATTTCCCAGAGCAAAATCTAGCTGGTAGGGTACCATTCTTCAGAGAAAGGAGATGAGAATAAGAATTTGTGAAATGGTTTGTTAGGCTTTGGATGTCTCCCTGAGGACAAAGGCCAGGAAGGGGAGGTACTTACAAGAAGGTACTGTTTTGACCTCTCAAAACAGAGGTTCCTAAGGTATTTTCTTGCTGCCACTCAAGGAATGTTGACATTTGTGATCACATTCCTGTGGTGTTAGTGATGTTCCAAAACTTCTGTCCTTGTGCCTTTTAAGGCAATAGTAGTGATATTATTACAGCAGTGATTTTGGATATATCCTAATTTGAGTTATTAACTTTAACAGTAACACGATGGACCTGTGATTGAGAACAGCTTTCTTTGTATATAGACGTTGATGACTTTTGGGATTAACTTGTCTGACAAATAGTATCAAGAAGGTTGTGTTTTTGAAAATGACCTTACGGCTCTCCAGCAAGTCACATTTTTCATTTGTAGGTAGAATGCTCTTTCCAGTTGTCTGTCAATGTTTGATTTGATTCCCCCTGTTATAATTCTTCTTAACCTCAGAGAAGACATCTCTAGTGCTATATGAAATATAAATGATTTCTAGTAAGTGGATGGGAATTTAGACTGTCATTTTAATTTAATAACGTTTACTCACATTTAAAGTATAAATACAGATGAGGCTACATTAAGAACTCATTAACATGAAATTTATTTATGTGTTAACTTTAGATACATTCCTGGAACTTAAGGTGGTGTGTGAATTGTAAAAATGTGTCATTCAAAATGTAGCTAGGCAGAATTTTATGGTTTTAGGTTCCCTAGTGGTCTTCCAGTGCTGGACAGTTATGTTTTTTGGGGTTTTTTATTTTTTTAAGTGTTTTTAATAAGAGTGGTGAAACTAGACTTACCTAGATGTTTTTGAATATATGTGTATGCAGATATTTATTTGGTAAATAGAACTTGAGCTTCTGTCTTTAGGGAATATTTATTAGCAATTAATTAGGACACCCCCTCTGAATTACTTGATTAATTTAATTAAGGCCATGGACCTCCATGACAAATTGTATTATGGAAAATTTTAACTGATGCAGAAACTCTGGTGAGAAATGATTAATGTGAAATTGAAACAACAAAATGAAATGTATGGACTTGATCCCCTTATATATTGATTATATCAAGCCAAAGGGAAATATCTCTAAATGTATTTACATTTAGTCCGATTGGTGTGAAAATACAATTATATGTCAATAACTTGCTTATATGATTCATAGGCTGTCCACACTTGTCTTTGGGAACCCTCCCAGGGGGCTTAAATTTTCAGTGAAGCTGCTTTTATGAGGAGGGTTCTATTTTGTTGCATAGTGCTCCTTGAATGTTTTATGAAGAATTTAATTGTTTAGAGATTTTTCTTTTTTTAAATATATTTTTATTAAATCATGACTTTGTACATTGATGCATGTATGGGGTTCAGGGTACTGCTTTGATATACAATGTGAAATGCTTACATTGAACTAAGTGACACATCCATCACAATTGTACTCATTTCTTAAAATGTACCATTGCATCATGCACAGTAGGTGAGGTCCCCCTCAAGTATAGTCCCTTCTCTCCCTCTCTAACCCCCTCCTTCCCCTCAGAGATTTTTCTTAAGATACTGTAGTATCTTGGGTTTTTTTTCTTGAAGTGATCTTTAGGTGTTTTCCTTTTACCCTGCTAGTGTTTATGGACTTCTTTATTACTAAAATTGTATTCATTCCTTTACTTAATAACCACTGGTGCGAGGCATTGTTAGGTAATGGGAGACAGAGGTGAATAAAGCATTTGTTCCTACTGCCTTGTGTGTTCTGGGCTTTCATGTGCTACGTGTGGTCCCTGTGGATAACCTCGCCTGTTGGGCCCTCACCTTCCCTTTTAGTTGTCATCTTGAATTCCATTTTTTACTCGTTCAGCCTGAAGCGGAACAGTCTTAGTATAGAGTTCCAAATAAAACAAAGTGTTTTCTTCTCAATTTTTTTTGAAGGTTGTTTCATCCCTAGAAAAATATAGGCATGCTAGATTTTAATCTAAATTCATGTTAAGGCACATGATTATTTTACAAATCACTCACCAAGAGGAAACTGCTGCCATAAAGCATGGCACAGTGCTGTGATTCCATGGTTTTATAGTACTTCTCCCAATTTCAGTGATGGTATAAGGAGCATATATAGAGATGGAAAGTATAGTGTTAAACCTAAGCCAAAAATTTCAAAGAGAAAGGTGTTCACAATGCGACTGACAGCATATTTGAAAATTCTGCCCCATTGTGTACCACTGATTTGACAGAGAGCTGCTTAATATTCTATTTGGAATCCTTTATACACATCCTTCCAGTTTTTAATTTATACATAAACATCTACATACTCATCTATCTAAACTGTCTTAAAATAGTTTCTTAAAAAAAAAAAAACCCAGGATCTCATAAAGTATGCAGTTTTATAACTTCTTTTCCCTCAGTGTATTTTAAAGCTCTTTCCATGTAAATATTTGTATCATTATATACCACTGTATGTATATTGGAATTTGAGTTATCACATGCCCATTGTTGGATAGTTGGGTTGCTTCCAATATCTTCATTATAAACATCTTTGTATATTTGATATTTATTTAGAATAATTTCTAAGGAGTGAAATTCTTATATTAAAGGATATGTATAACTTAGAGGCAATTAATACACATTGCTTAATTGTCTTACAGAGAAATTGTCATTTTACGAGAGAAGAAGAGAAGTTGTCATTTTACAAGCCTATTAATGAGTTTACACTTTAATATCATTTTATCACAAAGAAAATTAATTGCTTTTTTTGTAAGATGAAAAATACCTTGTTTTAATAAATAAAAAATATTAGATTGTTGTCTCCTATAGCATTATAGACCATTTATATTTCATTTATATGTTTTTTATTTCTAATCTTTCATAATTTTTGTTTTGTTGTATTCAACATTTATTAATTTGATGGAGTTCTTTCTATAGCAAAGCTATCAATCCATTATTGTCACATACCAATTTTTTTCTGATTTTTACTTGTCCTTATTGTACATCTTGCTATATTCACATTTATTAATGTGTCATTATTGATTTTACCTTTTTAAATCATGGTTAGAATCTTTTCTCCCTTTAAAATTAAATAAATATGTGCTGATGTACTTAGTACATTTTCCTTTTTATATTATAGTTTTTATTCAAACAGGAATGAATGAATTTTAATATATGGAATGAGATGGGTTTATTTTTTCCAAAACTGTACTTACTTCTTTCCAAATTGTTTCCTAGTAGTTCCTGTGAAAGTCTGTTAAATTACTTTACCCTTTTCTCACTAATATTAGAGATCATCTTTAACATATACTATATTACACATATGCATATATAAAATATACTAGCACATATATATTCTTAGATAAATGCAATCCATTTCTGAGCTTTATTTTTTTCCTGCATATTTTAAACATTCATTCTGTTTGCTGTCTTTTTCTGTACTAGTAGAAGCACATTATTCAATTATTAGTTGTGCATTTTAATAAATATTAGGCTAAATATTATTAAACTTCATTTTTAAAAATTTTCTGGCTATTTTCATTTTATTTCAAATTAAGTTTTTAAAAAATTATAAAATTCTGGAAAGAATGCTATTGGCATTTTATTTTGGATTCTGTTAACTTTAATGATTATAGTATATACAGAATGGGGCAGAATGGACATCTGATGATGTTAAATTTTTTTAGATGGTTGTAGTATAACAAACTAATTTATGGACTTACTGTGTAAGAGATCTTTATGTTTAGACACTGGAGATGGAGAATTGAAAACGTAAAGACTCTTATCCCTTATCTTGGCCAACTTTTATAATTATTAAAAGATCCTAAGTAAATTTTGTCAGGTGACATTTCAGAAATATTGCCCTGAAGTAATGAGGAGGGCATTTGGGCAGAAAGAGAGTAGAGGAGGGAAAGCCAAGTCCACAAGAGGGTCTAAAGGCCAGATTGGAGGTGAACTGAGGTTGGATCCTAAAGGTGTTTAGAAGTAGAAGTGAGAGGATATTGGGTGGATTGTGGAGAGGGAGAAGTCTTTGGATGATTGTGGTATTGTAGGGCTTGGCCAGCTAGGTGGAACATGATGTTAAGCCTAGATTTGTAATATAGGAGGAGGTATATTTCCAAAGGAAAATGTTAGGTTTGGTTCTAAATATGGCTGTCAGTGGGATATCCAGATAAGAGTTGTTAAGGAGTAAGATTATTTGGTGTGGTCCTCAAGAGAGTCTTTGCTTGGAGATACAGACTTCTGCCAGAATTTGTTGCATGAAATGTGAAGGAATAAAGCCAGTTCAGAATATGAGGAAGTGAGAAAATGCAGGCTTCAAGATGATTGCTTGAAACTCTTAGAAATAACTAGGAGAGGGATGTCATTGAAGAATGGTAAAAAGTGACTAAATGTATCAAAGACACCCAGAGGTCAGGTAAGACAAAGACTGAAAGGTATCTTTTGGATTAACTGCAAAAGTCTTTGTCCTTTTTGCTGGGGTAGTTTGAGTGGAAAGATTATTGTAATGGAGACCTCATTACAATGGGAATGAGGCATGAATATGAGAAAGTGGTTTCATTATTATCACCAGTTATTGTTTTGTTATTTCTATCACTAAAGAAACTTTGAGTCTCTTCTAAGGAGATTCAGGAGTCCAGATGCTTTGCTTTACCTTCATATTTGTACTTTTAAATATAGAATTATTTATTTACTGTTTACTCCTACTAGCTATGTGGCAACATAATAAATTCTGAGACTGAGTTAATATGATATGATATGATATTAAAATGATATGTTTCCCCCTTCCTTTTATGGTATGGCAGGAGGTGTTAGACAAATGAGTAATTTTACTATTATTTATAACAGTTGTGGTAAGCCCTATAAAGACAAATCAGAGGGTACAATAGAGTTTATAACACTGGGAGATGGGGGTGGGGGGATCAAGGATTCCTTCCTTGAGTAAGTGAATTTGAACTGAGATGGGTTTTCCAGACAGCATAAAAAACCCTGAGATGAGATGAAGTTTGTAACTGATTAAACCAATGAGGCATGAGATGAGATAAGAGAAGCTGAGACTAAATCTGCATAGGTTGTTGGCCATTTAAAGGGTTTGGAATTTTTTTGCCAAGAGTGATAGTAAGGCAGTTTAACACATTAATATAGGGGAGTGACTTGATCTGATCATTAGACTGTAAAGTACTTGAGGATAGTGATTTTCTTTCTGTTTTTGTTCACTGATCTGTCCCTGGTTTCTGAAATGGTGCCTAGTACTTTATAGATGGCTCGATGAATATTTTTGAATGAATGCTTTTTTTTAAAGGTTTTAAAAGTTTATTTTAAAGTACACAAGGCTTTAGCTACAAAGAATAAAATTATTATAGGTTAGACCTAATACATTCAGTTTTATAGATTCAGAGTTATATTAAGTGGTTTTTAAATAATTATATTTCAGATTAATATAAGGGTACAGTTGATTAGGTTGCATTATTTGTGTTTGTTAGGTAAAGTTCAAATTGTAGCTGAGCCCTTCCCCTGGGCGTGTACTGTATACCCTTACGTTGTGTACATTAGGTGCGAGCACATCAGTCCCCCTTCCACGTCCCCTCTCCCATCACTAGTTTTTCTCACTGTTTTTGTAGTTTTATCTGTTGGTTTCATATTAGTATTACGTATATTGGATACTTGCTTTTTCATTCTTGTAATACTTTACTAAGAAGAATGTTGAAGGACATGAATGCTTTTGTTAAAAAATGAATGAATACATTTGAATTTGCAAGATAGTTTCATCTGTTGTATAATGAACAGATTGTGGCATGAGGGGTTGCAAAGAAGACAGTAGCCCCTGTAAAGGTCCAAGTGAAAGTTGGTGGCGGCTTATGTGTGAGTGGTGGCCATAGAAATGAAGAGGCACAGTTAGGAAGTAGAATAATTTGCTGGTGGCACATGTGGGAGAGGAAGCTGCTCAGGATGTTTGTATGTGAACAGCAGAGTGTCACTGATGAAATGGAACGGTACCTGCCCTTTGCCCAAATGATTCTTCCTGGGGGGTTTTGCTCTTGCTTTGTGACACCATCACGCACCTCTAGATTCCTACTTACTCAAGGTTTATCTTTTTTCTTACCCAGCTCTGTGAACTTGACAAAGACTTTTTAAAATACCTCCTGAATTGTTCCTTTTTCTCCATTCTTATAGCCATTTCCGTGCTTGATCCGTGCTCAATACCAGTATCATCCTTTGCCTGATTACTACTGTCCAGTCTCCTGCCCTCTTATCTTTTTCATACTGTTTATTCTGTGCTCCCAGTAGACCCATACTGCAGAAATGAGCAGTAAAGCTCAATGCTTTCTCCGTGCCTATAACGTGGTCTAAATTAACAGTACATTTTTCTTCCTCAAGTATATTAAATTCAGAAAATAGTTTTTTAGGCTCCTGCTATATATCTGTGATTTGACTGCAAATGTTCCTTCATAATTTTCTGCCTTGATTTACTAATGTTGGGACTTAGAAATCTATACCCCCAAATAATGGCATTTTCACATATTGAGGAAGAAGAAGCCTCAAGATCTCTTTGACTTTCCCCCCTCTCCCCTGTCTTTCTCAAAGCACAGAATGAAATTACAATTTTTTTATCTGCCTAAGATCCAGTCCCACCAAGAACAAGCGTTCTTTCTTCTCTTCTCTGTAAGACAAGAGTGTAACCACACCTGGACCCACTCTTTCATGAGAAAATGTATAGGTTAATCTCTGTTCCCAGATACCTTCATCCTCCCTAGTAATCCTTTATTGCTCCTGTCCCTCCTTTCCTTTGGCCCCTACATTAACTACTATCTGTAGTCCCATAATGAGCTACTGGAATGTCATCGGTGCTACCATTTTTTTGTTGTTGTTGTTTGTTTTTTTTTGCAGCATCTCTCTGGGCTCTATACCCTTTCCCACAATCCTCTCTAACCTTGTCAAATAAGACAAACATGCTAGTGAAGTAAAAATTGTTTGCACTTAAAGATTAGAAAAAGTTTGGATCAGTATGTAATGATTTTTTTTTCCCACTTTCTGAAATGGAAAAGAAGTTCCATTTGCAATTTGTCAGTAGGCTGTTAACAAGGATGCTTACTTCCCATTTATGGGCCCCTGTGATGAACATGTCTTCCCCTGCTCTTTTACACACTTGGGAGCTACTTTTCTTTTATTTGGGCAATTTAGATTTTCCTTATTAAGTTTTTTTTAAGTATTCAACATTCCTTATTAAGTTTCTTTTTCTTTCTTTTTTTTTTTTCCTAATGTCCACAGGACCATCCAAAGTATTTTTAGCATGGTCATTCAGTGATTGGTGGCACATGCCAAGGGTTTTAAACTTTCCTTTCTTAAATAGAAGACCCCGCCCCCTTTTTCCCCTTAAATGCACTCTTAAACAGAACACCAGAGTGTAAAGCAGACAGAAGCAGAACTACACTGGTTGAAGTGGAATCGCTGGCCGCAGGCTGCTTGATTCCACCTTGGGGCCTTCCAGCAGCCACCTCCAGGAAGTGGTTATTGCAGGAAGAAGCAGGCAGGCATCACTGGAGTAAAGTGGTAACAGCTGTGGAAGGGATGCCATTTCTGAGGGACTTACACATATGCATAATGCCTGGAGTCTGCATTAGCCCATGACTAGCCATTCTTTCCTTACTTCATGAAATTAGTAACTGGGTTTTCCAGCTAGAACCACCATTTGGGTACTTGCTAGTGTTTATAGAGCTTTCTGTTTCCTTGGTAGTCAGCAGGCCACCTCTGTCTAAAAATGAGCAGATTGGTTCATACTGCTTCCTGCCTCTGTCTCTCAGCACTTCGGCCTGCTGGCTGGCTGCGCACCCCCACCGTTTAACCTACCCGCCTCGCTCATCCTTTCACCAACTCCAGGTAAACAGAATTACTAATATGTGTCCTGCTGTTTTAGCAGAAACTGGCTTTGGTTGCTTCTTCCCTTCCTGCCTTAATTCATTCTGCAACCCTTTATCAAATGCCTACTATTTCAGATACCCTTGTAAATGCTGTGGAAGCTGGAAAGTTAACCAAACAGGCAAAAATTGTTTTTTTCCTGAAGATGATATCCTGGTTGGAGAGACATTCACAAACAAGATCGATGTGTCTTGTAGTACAGCACTTACCACAGTAAGTCCTGTGGAGGGAGAGAAGAGGAGGTCCTGTCATCCATATATGGAGATGGTCCAAAACATTTTTTGAACGTAGTTTTCTAGAAATAGTGATAAATTGCTATAGATTTATCTTATTCTCATGCCCCGCCTCCCTCCTAACCCGGGCATATTTCTGTTAAAGGCAGGGGAGATGTGCGTCAGGCTGTCATCTCCTGTTCTGGACCAGCTGCCGACTGGGCTGCTCCAGGATGGAGTCCTGGGCCGCCGCCTCACCAGCACGGTCACCACGGTGCTAACTAAGCACCGGCACTTGAGCATGTCTTATACTTGTACTTGCGCAGAGCTCTTAGCTTGCGGATCGTAATCTTCAGGTTTTAGGATTTTAGTTTCCTTGTCTCACACTCACAGACCTACTGAGTGAAATCACCAGCAAAAACCCAATGTGTAAAACAAGCAAAACATCCAGTGACAGTAGAGAGAATTAAGGACGAGGCCAAAGGCACTCCTCCTTCCCGCCCCTGGAAGCTGCTGTGTTACTTCCCTTTACTCCAGCCACAGAATCATCACTGTGAGGAGAGCCATTTCAGAGCCATTGTTCTAGCATGGCATTGTCCTTCTCTGATGACAGAAATATTCCATAACTGAACTTTCTAATATGGTAGTCATTAAGCACATGTCGCTATAGCTGTTGAGCACTTGAATGGGTGGCTAATATGACTGAGAAACTAAATTTTACATTTTATTTTAATTAATTAAAATTTAAATAGTCACATGTGGGTAGAAGTGACTATATTTGGAAGGTGCGGTTCTAGCATAACATTGGCTCTACATTTAACATTTACTCAGTGTGGTCTATTCTAGTTTTCTGGGTCATGGATAAACGACATTACTGATGTTAATCAGCTACAAGAAGTTCCAGAGTAAGTTTTGGCTTATTGCCCTGGGAAAATTATTCAACCCTTCTAGGCAAGACCCATGTGGGTCTCAGCCCATATTTTATGAAATCGGCACATGTACAGTACCTTTTCACAGTGGGGTTTAAAGTGAGATAAAACATGCACAGCATTTGGCACAATGCTGAACCCTGATACCAGATGACTTTTTGCACTGGTTCTCAACCTTCCTGATGCTGCGACCCTTAAAATAGTTTCTGTGGGTTGCGACCCACAGGTTGAGAACAGGTGACTTATTGTAATAGGGTTTTTTTTACATGTTTATTTCTTGGTTATAAGAATAAAACTTGCTCCTTGTAGAATAGAAAAAAATAACAAGGACATAAAAATAAGTAATCCCACTATCCATAGATAAGCAACAGAAACACTTGTGGAATGTGGGGGGAAAGTATGGTTTCGGTTCATAGTATGCTCTTTCTTTGTTTTGAATGTGTACAAGTATGAGCACACTGATGCTATTGAAAAGGGAGCTTTTAGAGACCGTAGATCCTGTATGTATACATAGTCTTACACAGCCTTTTTTTCTAAAATTGTACATTAAAAAGTCTTAGGTAATGTGTTGGGATTACTGAGAGGTATTTAAAAACTGGTGAATTAAAGAATTCACTGGTTGTTTTTCTAGATTTATCTTCGGTGATTAATTTTTCCAGAATGTAAAAATTCTTTTAAGATTCTTTTCAGATGATGGGGAGAAAGAAAAGATATATAGATGGTCTTATCTTGAGTTAAAACTGTGTCCAGCATTGTGCTAAATGCTGGGAATACAAAAACAAATAAATTGTTATCATTGCTCTTAAGTAAATTATGATCTAAATACTGTGGGATCAGTGCTGTAAGAAGGATCTAGACAGTGTAATATGAGAACATGGCACAGTCTGGGCCAGCTGGCATTGAAAAGCCTGTCAGCAAAGGATGTCTATCTACAGTGACACCTGAATGGAATTTTAAAGGAATGATGGGTTCAACCAGGTGGTGGTGGCTAAAGAGGATTCTAGGAGATTGATGGAGTGAGTACAAGAGCCCAGTGACCGGGGGCACTTGGAGACCTACAGTAGTTTCATATGGAGGTCAGAGGATAAGGGTGGGAGTCTGGAGCAATAATCGGGGCCAGATGGGTCACAGATGTCTTTCCATGCCCTATTAAGGAATATAGCCTTTATACTTAAGGTTTTAAAAGCTCTTTAAAAAATTACAAGAGGAGAAGGGCAGGATCTCTGGTCACATCCTTGACATGTATAGAAAAATGACAGATGTAGTTTGGAGAATGGATCAGAGATGAATAAATAGTACAGGGCAGGGAATCCATTCAAAGGGTTGTTGAATAGGGTAAGTGAGAGAGGACGGATGAAGAAGGTTTGAATTCAACTCACTGAATGTTTGGATCTAGGACTTGGGAGGCATGTGGAGTAATTACAGATACAAGCTATCCACCAATGGCCATGGTGTGACTAACACCACCCTTTCTAGAGTGTTCACAATGTCAGACATTTCTCTAAGCATGTTATATATTAATATATTATCTGAGTTTATTCCCAAAATATAGGGGTTGAAATATATGACCAAATCCTACTCTTTGTCTCCAACACCCAAATTATTTGTGACTATGAAGTGCAAATGAAATCACTAAGGTATAAATTGAAAATGTGAAGAGGGCCTATGAAGGAACTTTAGGGGAAAATACTAGTAATTATAAAAAGAAACTGAGAAGGAGGAGATAGGAAGGCCAGAGAGAGAGAGAGAGAGAGAGAGTTAGACTCATGGAATCCTGGGGACTAATGGTTAAAGGGTAACAGTGTCAGATGCTGCAGAGATAGGGCCCAGGGCCTGGAAACTACAGAGATAAAGGACACATACATTTTTTGTATTAATAATGAAGTGGCAATTGAGAATCCTTTCAGTGGGGCTTGGGGATTACACTTCAGAGTTATTTCACTTAGGTTCTTTGGTTTAAAGAAAAATTAAACTAGATTTTAGGCAAAGGAAGGATTGATCGACTAGAATGTATAGAAGGTTTGGAATATTGAAATTTTAGGAATTTTAAAGATGCATTCAGTCCTAAGGGTCCACAAAAATGAAGAACTTTATTTACGACCAAGATGATCTCCTGTCACCTTGCTTCTTTCTGTAGTCGCCACCTTTTGTTACTGCAGACCTTTCTAGAGGTGGAGCGCTGTAGATCATACAGTGTCATACTGATGGAGAGGACTGTTTTTCTTTTCTCAATTCTGAATATAAATATCTCAGAAAAGGACTGTTATTGCCTGTGTTGGACCAGGTACTGTGTCTATGCCTGTTGTTGGTTTCTTTGGCAGAAGATCATGAACAGACATGGTGACTCTCATGATAGTCTTGAGATTAGAGGGAATGACAATCCTCAGTATAGGGAAAGAAACATTCCAGGCAGACATAGATTTCCACAGCTAGTACATGAAAGATGGCAGGAAAAATGAGGAAGAATAAAAAGCAAGCATGGATTACTCTTTGAATAACCTGAGCTACGAAAGAAAATTCTAATAAATGTTTTGGTGGTTGATTGTAGGTTTATATAAATCATTGGTGGAGATTTATTAATAAGGATTGAAAATGTATTTATCAAGAAAAAATTGATGTTAATTTTAATGATTATGGGAGAAAAATTTCTAGGCAGACATTCTTATGGACATGAAAATGTATGAGAACAGAGGAAGACTAGTTATAATCACGAATTTTAAAATAATTCTTTTGTGGTCATTTTTGTTTTTATCAAATACATGTTCTCTGGGTAGTTGGCTTTGTGTTTGTGATATCCACAAGTCATAGTAATAGAAAGAAATCACAGAATATCAGCATTTGCAAAGGAACCGTGGGATCAGGCAATCCAACATGCTTGATTTTGTAGATAACAGAAGTAGCATCCAAAGAAATGGAATGAAGTAATCACTTATAGACAAAACAGACAACAGTGCCTACTGCAGACCATTTCCTCCTTGGGTCACTGGTTAGAAAGTGAGGAAGTTTTTCCCAGAGCCTCTCCCTTCTTAACCCATTTTCCAGAATTGGATCACAATGCCCCCTTTGAAACCTGCTACTGAAAGGGGAATGTGTTAACCTGATTAATGTAAAACAAACATTGTGGGCAGAGGTTGAGCACCTGAACAGAATCAGGGAACTCTCCAGCAAGGAAGAAAGCAGCAAAGGTTACTGAGTAGGAAGGAATTCCACAGTGTCTGCAATATGGACTAAGCCAAAGGAGTTTATATTTTATTCTGTGGACAATGGGACTCTCCTGACTCTCCTGAAGATCGGAGAGTAGATAAGCTCATATTTGTCTTTCAGAATAACATTTCTCATAAGACTTCTCACTAAGACCACCTCTATGGTCTTAGTCAGCACTGCTATAATAAAATACCTCAGACTAGGTAGTTTATAAACAACAGAAATTTATTTTTCACAGTTATAGAGGCTGGCTCCAAAGTCAAGTTCAAAATCAAAGCACTGGTAGGTTGGGTGACTGGTGAGGGCTTGGTCTCTGCTTCCAAGATGGTAATGGTGCCTTGTTGCTGGAATGCTGTGTCTTCACGTGGCAGAAGAGATGGAAGGGCAGGAGGGTCCCATATTGCTTTCTTCAGCCTTTTCCTAAGAGACTAACATCATCCATGAAGGTGGAGCCCTCATGGCCTTCTCACTTCCCAAAGTTCTCATTAAAAATTGTCATACTGGTGATTAAATTTCAACATGTGAATTTGGGGGAAAATTCAGATCATTGCACCTATGATAACACACGAGGTGAAAAGTCACTCCTTACAGTTGCTTAAAACTACCCAAGTTAGCTGCAGAGTTGAACTAAATTTCATTTCCTGTACCTTCCCACAATATCTACATTTCATTCTCTCTGTATGTATTTATATGGATTTGGTGGTGTGTGTCTCTCTTTTGCCCTGAAATTAGGCTTGGTATCTTTGAACTGGCTCTAATAGAGGGACTGGATTTCTAAAAATCAGAAATGTAACAAGCATTCTTCTTACGAGAACCATGATTATACATATTTATTAAGTGTCCTCCTATGGAGGAATTAAAACAAATGTTACCATGAAGTTGCTCACCACTTTCATTGTTTGGAACGTTTGAGTGTGTAAGACAGGACAGTCACACAGTCGTGCTGTGATAAATGCTAAGGAGGCAGAGGTAATGTGATGTGGTTGGTTCCTAGGGCAACGTAGGAAAGCTGTAAGAGGATATGTGACCTATAGTGGCAGTAAAGAATGTGCGAGATGGTTCAGATCATTTAAGATGAGGGAAACAATAGCATGAAAAAGAGGGGTAGAAAAGCCAGGGAATACTGAGGTTCCCTCTACTGTCAAAGCCTAGTCTTGAGGGAAAAGCCGGGGACAGCTCATGAACGAGGTGGTGTAGGAGAGTGAAGCTCCCACCTGTTGCTGTCTGATACATGTTTAAGTAGACACCATGCTGAGGTTTGAATCATATTATCTATCTCGTTTGATCTGTCACTTCATGTCTATGAGGGACAGAGGGTGTCCCTTGTATCTACATTTTTCTGATGAGGCACTGAGGCTCAGGTTAACTAACTCGCCTGAAAGTCTCTTGGTCACTACTAATAGGTTGAGAGAGTCAGCATTTGAAATCAACTCTGTCTTAACTTGGTAAGTTCTTCTGTTACACCAGATGTACTTCTGCTGTATCATTTCATCATAGTTAGCAAGTTAGCAATTTGACTGTTGTTCTCAGGCATTATTTGGAAGGGTTTTGAGCAGAAACACATTTTACCAGAATGCTGATGGAGAAAATGTGGAGGCTGGGCAGATGGCAGAAGCAACCATGGTTGATGGATGTTCTAATCTGTGGACTGGCTCCTGTAACATCTCACCTGCAGACACTGGAGTCACTAAGTGGCATCCTTATCAGAACTATATTTGCCGTCTTTTCCAGTGAAGTAAAAATTAAGACACTGTACCCAAGCCTCATTCCTTTATAGCTTCCTTCTCCAGTCCCATTTCCAGGCAGTAGTCCCTCCCTTCTGTTGGGCTTGTCCTTTTTGGTGCACCTCCGAGCTGCCTTAACCAGCCCTTACTCAAGTATGACTGACTGTAGACCACCTAACTGCCAATGGCTCAGAAAGTTCTTCAGAATCCATAACACCTCTCAGACTTCTAATATAATGGACCTGATGAACTCCGATAGAAAAAGATGTGCTGCCTACCGGTACCAAACTTTCGTTTTATACTAGTCATCTCGAGAATGATATATATACATACACCAGGAAAATGTAGGATACCTATTTTTATTCCTTAAGAATGCATCTGGAACTGTTTGAACTAACTAAAAGTAAAATAAATGCCATGGCAGATTATGCCATACCTTTTCTTTTTACTTAAAAAGAAAAAAAAAAAAAAAGGAAATGGAAAACATACCACTTTGAGAAGGCCCTGACATTGAACTGGATATTGGTAATGTATTTATATATGCCACATTTTCTTCCATGCATCAACCATCTTTGCTACATATGTGCTGGATGTTTGCCATGTGACAGAAATGTTACTGCAGAGGGAAGATTGTCTTATTTAGAACTGGTATGAATCATTAGGGTAGAAATAAAGTCAACCCTTTGTTATTATACTTACCTTCCCTTCTTGATCTGATCTTTCTTTTTCCTTCTTTCTGTTTTAGATTTTTTTTATCATTTCATGCCAGTCTCTGAATACATGTCAGAATTCCCTTACTGCACCTAAAAAATAGAAATCACATACCAGAACAGTATAATTTCCATGAATTTAAAAAATTACATAAGAAATATTGTAACTTAACACTGGTTTTACCACATCCTCTAATTTGAAATGGAGTGAAATGCTTCTGTGGTTAAATCAAAGCTCATGTGCTGTTGGCTATAGAAGTTTCAAGAATATATATTTCAAAAAAAGTTGTTTTTTTTTTTTTAAATAATCCAAAACAAATGCAACAGAACTCAGCATACTTGAAACACATTTTCCGTATTTATCTTAAATCTCTGTGCTTTGGAGGGTTTGTGCATGTGTAGGGATCAGACTGGGCCCGCTATTTCACCATCTATCTTCATCCTGGACTGATTGCAGCCAGAATGAGTTACACATGGTCCCATTTTGTTTCAGTTTGTAGGATATTGGAACTGGGATATTTACAGGATACTGAGTTTGTAGGATATTCCAACTGGGTTGGAAATCCAGTTGATCAGAGTGAAGCTAACAGTGGCAGAGATTTGATTAATGTCAAAACCCTAAATATATACACAGATACATATATTCTGGTTACAATGTCTGTAGTCCTGCTAGAAGTAGTGGTGGTTTCTATGCATTGATTGATTATATGTAGTCATTTTTCTTAAACTATTGGTGACATTTAAGAATTAACAGGAAAAAAATCTAGTGATAATGTTGATGTTCTGGGCAGGAATTATGTTACAAATGTGGACCGGTATTCAAAATGTTTTCAAACTATAATTATGAATATGCCAAAAATCTTTCTAAAATTGTGACAAGATAGAAATGCAAAGTTTATCTTAAATCTAAACTTAAATCTTAAATTGACCCCTTGTCAACTTTATAGCTTATTTTCTTAGCATGGGCTATTTAAAAAAGGAACATAGATTTAAATACATTTTAAGGCAAAGGTCCTCAAACTATGGCCCAAGGGCCACATGCGGCAGTGTGAATTGTATTTGTTCCCGTTTTTTTATTTTTATTTTATTTTTTTAGAGACAGAGTCTCACTTTGTTGCCCTCGGTAGAATGCTGTGGCATCACAGCTCACAGCAACCTCCAGCTCTTGGGCTTAGGTGATTCTCTTGCCTTAGCCTCCCGAGTAGCTGGGACTACAGGCACCCACCACAATGCCCAGCTATTTTTTTGTTGCAGTTTGGCCAGGGCTGGGTTTGAACCCGTCACCCTCGGTATATGGGACCAGCGCCCTACTCACTGAGCCACAGGTGCTGCCCCCGTTTTGTTTTTTTACTTCAAAATAAGATATGTGCAGTGTGCATAGGAATTCGTTCATAGTTTTTTGTTTGTTTGTTTGTTTTTTACTTCAAAATAAGATATGTACAGTGTGCATAAGAATTTGTTCATAGTTTTTTTTTTTGTTGTTTGTTTGTTTGTTTTTTAAACTGTAGTCCGGACACTGAATTGGCCCCCTGTTTAAAAAGTTTGAGGACACCTGTTTTAAGGTATCGATACTGCTTATTAGCTATAGGAAGGTGACGTAGGTAGGGGACTGTGCCTTACAGTCTCAGCTTGGTGCCGCCAAGGTAGAGGGAGCTGTGGCGGGAACTTGCACCCCTTCAGCCTCTTGCCTTTTCTGTATTCTTCTCTCTCTTTTCTTCTTTTTCCTTCTCTTGCCTTATTTATTTTTTCATTACTCCCACTTCCCCTTCCCCCTCCTGCTCTTCCTTTCTCTGTCTGTGGAACCACGTGCTTCAAATCTGAGTATCTGACTGCCTTCCCTCACAGCTCCCTGTGAGTGTCAGCAGAATGAAAACCAGATGGACCAGCAGTCCCCACTGTTATCTCCCAGCCGACTCTGGCAAGGCTCCCTTTCTCCCTCCCTCCTTGGCATGACAGAAATATTTGCCTTTATTTAGGGAGCCTTGTATTTGCTGCTGTACCTCTTCCCTCAGCTGCAACATAAGCGGAAAGCTATTTATTCCCTTGTTGCTGAGGTTGGTTGAGGTGAGTAGAACGTGCAGTGAATTTAACTATTGAAGAAGCAGTTTTAAGCCTATCTAACTTCTACATTTTTCAAGAATAAGTGGCTTACTGATACTGGTTGTGAAGTGTTCTGGAATAGCAGGATGAAGACAAGTTTTTAACAATAAGCTAAAGATAAAAATGCTTTCCATGTGAGCCTCTACCATCCTTTCACTCAGAGCACTTATTAACATTCATTGTTACTTACTCAGCAGTTGAGGTTAAGAAATAGAGATCCAGATACTACTTACTGATAGCTAGATTGTCATATAAAACGATCTTATTAAAATGACCATTTTCATTCTGTTACTTCATGTTCTCTAAAATGGTATCAACATTGTTTCAACTTTCAAACTTTGTGTTTTGTTGCAAGTCAATTCTTTAAAAATTGCTTTGAACAAAAGTGAGGTAGATTTGGAGTCGTCACACTGGTAATTTGGGTTTTTCATTTTCTTTTAGTAACTGATTTTTAAGTAATTTTGAGAATTTCTCATTGTGGTTGATATATTTGTAATATTTGAAAAGGCTCATTCTTTTTTAATAATGTATGCTACTTTACTTTCCTGAAAGTCTGACTATGAAATATTTGTGTCTATGGCTGCAAGAGGTGCCTCAAAACATTTTTGGGGTGTGTGTATGCATGTGTGTGTACACGTTTGTAGAAAATTGGATCTAAAGACGCAAACAAAAATCTGTCATTTTTACTGGAGATCTGTTGCTTTGATAAGTAGATTAGATTGAGAAAAACACTTCAAAATTTGAAGGGAAAAGTATACTTAAGAGAAAACAGTTCTGAAGTACAAATGTCCATATTGAGTAAGCAGGAAATATCTCCATGTCTGTCACATTTTCATGAAAAAAAAAAAAAAAAAACTAGGCGTATCTTCAGTTCTTTTTAGTTCTCATTTTGGGACTTTTACATTTTTATTCTAAGATTATTAATTGGCATATTGGTCTCTAAATAGCAGGTCTCAAATTCACACATTCTAAGGAAAAAATAGCTTCGCTTCACTATGTAATGTGCAGCAGTTAGACAGTGGTGATTTTTTAAAACAGGGTAGAAAAATTGAAGTAAGAGAGATATGTCTGCCAAACAGAACCTGCTTCCTCTAATAGGCTAGAAAACTGAGGATAGAAAGGTGATAGCAGGTGTTACAGAAAATCATCACAGAGACCCAGCTTCCACCAGTATCTCACCTGCGTAACAGACTTCGGGTTTTTGTTATTTTCTAAGCTGTCGTGAGGGGTTCATTATCATCCTACTTCCTCATCTATTTTCTACCTCTTGCTAACATTGGCTTCAGCTTGCAGTGAAGTTGTGCTATTGCACGTAACACCACCAAGGTAGCATCTGCCTAAGCCAGAAATAACAATAGGATATAATATAACCTAGTTACAAATGGGGTCCTGCCATCTGTGATACACCAGCTTAAGTGGAGTTTGGATGATAAAATCCTGATTTAAACTTCAGTATCTAAGCATATTTTATTGATAGAAGATGTTGCATTTCTTCTGTTCACTTGCTTTTACAAAAGATAAGTCCTACTTGAAAATCTAAGGTGCTTAAGGAGTAAAATAACATGTTCCTGGTGGCATCCTCCAGATCGTACTGAGAAGCTCTCCACAATGCCAGACTCACCTGTGGATGTGAAGACTCAATCTAGGCTGACTCCTCCAACGATGCCCCCTCCCCCAACCACCCAGGGAGCTCCAAGGACCAGTTCATTTACGCCAACGACATGTAAGTGCTCCTTGCGGTCTTTTGAGTTTTGATTTCGAAGTTTAAATTAGATTGTTTTTCCTTCAGATGAAAAATCAAGGGAAAAATGGATTTAGCAACAAAGTATTATGCGGAAATGAAGCAAAAAAAAAAAAAAATCATTTGTTTGCCAGTGAGTAGGTATTGAACATAGAAGTGTCATAGCTTATGTGTAATTTGTATGACTGCCAGTTTTTCCCTGCCTTTTCATTATTGCTTCAAAGTTTTAGTTTGCTATAATTTTAGCAAATGAAGCTGCATTTGGTGTCTAACACCAGTCATTGTCCTTATAACTTGCAATTTCTCTGAATGTGCAGTTCTTTTAGTTTGTTCTGTTTGACTTCAAACATGGAAATATGTTATAATTATTTCCAGGTTACTTCTGATCTTCTACTATCATTTCTTTTATTCCAAACTGCTATAAATAATGTTAATGTCTAACATCTTTAAGGTAGAGATTATTGGGATATTGAAATAAGTAGTATCTTCCTTGACTTGAACCTGTGACACTTTCATTAAACCTTACTCCATTCTCACGTGCTCTGATTTAGTGAAGGGTATTCCTTTCTGTATTGTTGAAGGAAAGAACATTCTGATGGAATTGCAACTTCCCTCTCATTCCTGTGTATTTCAGTAGGAATAGTGGCTCACTTTGTTTTAGCCAAGTGTCAAAGTCCCGGTTAGAATTGCCATCAAGGATTTGTGAAACTAATAAACATTATCTGTTGCAGATAATGCTGTTTGCAGACCGTGTGCCACAAAATCCATATGAATGAAAAATTAACAGGCAAAAATAGATCCATGGGACTAATAAGGGATCAGCAAAATACCCATACCCAGTTGTTTATGCAGTGTTGCTTTGGCATTTAAAAGACCTTTCTAAGGGTGTAAGGAGTGGCTACTGTGCTGTGCCAAGTTGTAACCCTGTCATCTTACATTTGGTTTGTCATCACCCAAAGCCACAGTGATAGGCATATGTCTCTTCTGAAGTATCCTGACCAACTAGCACTTCCTGACAGGTTACCTTGCTACACATTTGAGACAAGAGAACCATTTTATTATCTTAAAATGAAAATTAGAAAAATAACAGGGTCCTTAAAACCTTTTCAAACTGTTATTAGAGATAGTTTGTCAAAGTTATATTAAAAATGGATTTGACAATGCTCAGTTTGTCAAATTAATTCATCTACCATGATAAATCAGTGGTGAGAAACATGCATTTTTTTTAGCCTAGATCTTATGCATTATCATCTTGTTTATTTAATTGATGTACGGAGTGGTAGGGATTGTCATCTCAATGTTCAAATACATTTTATTGGAATTAATTTGCTAAGTTAAACACCAATCTATGTTCCTGGTTGGATTGAGATGTCCCCTTTTGATTTCTTGAAATACCTCCTCCATAAACACTATGTCCATTTTGTACATAAAGTTTGTACATAAATTTTGCATTTTTCCTAAAGAAGTGGTTAAAAAGTATGAGGGGGAAAAATAGCCTTCTAATTAGGTGGTGGACGGTTAAAACTCGAAAGTCCCATTTCTATAAACACAGCTGTCAGTTGTGTGTACAAAACATGATTAAAAATGTTCAATGATAAATTTAGTCTCCACAAAATGTACACGTTCTCTAGGGGAGCAGTTTAGCAAGGAACCAGTCCTGTTATTTGATGGAAGCCCAAGACAAAAGGCTGACATCCAAAGCTGTCTGTTCTGTGCTTGAGACATTTCAGGTGGTTGGCATATGTGCACGTGGAAGGCAGGGCTGGCCCTGTGTTACAGCAGGCCCCGTTTATTATCAGCTTCTGTGCAGAACACCATCATGGCTCAGTAAGAGAAATAGGCCCATTTAGTTACAGAGTACCTGAGAATGTGGTGATGCTGTGAAATCTAAACATTTTATGAAAAGTCCCAATACTTTTAAAATTACAAAACCCCTAGATTTAAAAGGAAGGAAGCCTGGCAGTTTCCTTGCGGATATTCTCTGTAAATTCATACTTTACTTCTGATTTTGTGCTCTTGACAGTAACTAATGGCACGAGCCATTCACCTACAGCCTTGAATGGCGCCCCCTCACCGCCCAATGGCTTTAGCAACGGGCCTTCCTCTTCTTCCTCCTCTTCTCTGGCTAATCAACAGCTGCCCCCAGCCTGTGGCGCCAGGCAACTTAGCAAGCTGAAACGGTTCCTTACTACCCTACAGCAGTTTGGCAATGACATTTCACCAGAGATAGGAGAAAGAGTCCGCACCCTCGTACTGGGACTGGTGGTAAGCAAACGGAAATTCACCTGATTTTCTGGGGTAAGGGAGAGTGTGTGTGGGAGATTCAGAAATATAGCCCCAGTTCTCACAGCTGTTGTGATATAATAGTTTCTGAAGGCTGTGTGCAAGTCTGATTCATTCTGTAAAAACAATGTTTCAGCTCTGCATCATGGACTGACCCCCACCATGGAGTCTTTTAGTGTTCTATTGGCTATAAACATGTGTATATGTACTTACACGTGTTTGTGTGTATTTATACCTGTTCATATATACACGTTTACGTGAGTATATTTATATATGTACGGGTGTATATATGCATTTTGTTCAATATTTTAATAAGTATCCCCTCTCAGCACGGCTATTGACTTTTAATACTGACAAAATGGTGTAATTATGTTGTTTTACTTAATCTAATTGGCTCCTCATTTAAACTTAGTTGCTCTGAGGAATTTTTATTATTGGCCTAGAAAAACACATATTTATAACAATACTTTTTTTATGTAGTTTCATTTTAGGGTTAATAACATTAATTTTTTAAAAAAAATTTTATACATAGAGTTTATTATTTTAACCATTTTTAAGTATACAGCTCAATGGCATTAAGTACAGCTATGTGATTATACAGTCGTCACCACTGTTCATCTCTAGGACTTTTTCATCACCCCAAACAGAATCTCTGTACCGATAAAATAATAATTCCTCATTCTTCTTTACCTCCAACCATTGATAGCTGCTAATTGTTTTTAAAAAGAAATCCAACTCTTTGTTATAAGTAGAACTATTTAAACCATTAGTTTAAGAATAGAACTATTGGTTTTGGTACATTCTACTACTTATTCTGTATATTTTCACACTGGAAATTAGAACATATATCCAATTTTTTTTTTTTTTTTTTTTTTTGAGACAGAGTCTCACTATGTTGCCCTCTGTAGAGTGTTGTGGTATCACAGCTCACAGCAACCCCCAGCTCTTGGGCTTACGTGATTCTCTTGCCTCAGCCTTTCAAGTAGCTTGGACTACAACATCTGACTGTTTTTTTTGTTGCAGTTGTTTAGCTGGCCCCGGCTGGGTTTGCACCTGCCACACTTGGTGTATGTGGCTGGCACCATAACCACTGTGCTATGGGTGCCGAGCCATATATTCCATTTTTCACAATAAATTTCTTTTATATTTGTTATTTTTGTATACAAATGGAGAATTTTCTAGTATTTGGGAAAGCCATTTTCTCATAGCAAACTGAATTGTGGAGTAGCTGAGTCATATATTGAATCCTTTCATCATCCAGGCTTATGGTAGAACTAAAATTGAGATGATGGACAGTAGTTTCCTTTTCCTTAAAATAGATCATGTTTTTTTTATTATTGGGACCTATCATGGGCAAAGCCATGCCAGTTGTGTTTGGCACAAGAATTCCTAGACTTAGAAGGCTGAGATACTAGTACAGAAGTCATGCTTTAAATTACTCTGTCCCACATTTGATAGAGATTTTGCAATTTGACTTTTAAACATTAACGGCCTCTCCTCCCCACTCTAAGAACAGAGACTCTCCTATTTCCCACAATCTGCCAGCCCCACCTTGTGCACCTCTAGGGCAGAAGGGTGACTGGAGGGAGGGGGTCAGCACACTTCAGGTGCTTTTTTTGGTCACTTGCCATTTCCTCTTTACTCATTCTGGAGTTTTATATAAGAGGCTTTTCACATGTAACTGAGTTGGCCCAAAGAACTACACAATAAATTTAAAGCAAATCAAATAAATGCTGAATATGTTACTCTTAGTAAAATACAATTTTTAAAAACTTCCTTATATATTTGATATGTTTTTTTATTAACAGTGGTTCCATAACTTAAAATGTAGAAAAATTCAGTAGCTGTAAGTAGTTTTTTCTGCATAACAAATGTCATAATTCTGAATGAAATACCCTTAACAAATATTTATTTATCCAAAGATCTTACAGAGAAAAATAAAGGGGCGATATTAATTAATGGTGCTTATATACAATGGTGAGTGAACATTTGTGAAATGTTCAAATGAATAGAAAACAGATACTTAAGTATTTGATTATGTACCATTTTACTTAATTCTTACAACAGCCCTGTGAGTGATCTCTTTCTTTTTTTTTGAGGGAAAGATTTTTATACACATTTTACACGTGGGAAAACTGAGGTTGATGAAGATCAAGTAAAACATTCCAGGCCACCCAACTGGAGTGAATCAAAGTGTGGTTGGTTTACTCCAGGGCCTTGGTCAGGTTGGTGGGTAGATTCTGTTACCAACACACATTACTGCCCATAGTAGGATACAAATCCTGAGGTTTAGGATTTGTTTATTTATACATAGGGTAGTTTAGGAGCGAATTTAGGTCATGTTGATCAGTCTTTTTGTGAGTCGAGTGATACACATTGTCTTTAATAACTGGGAAATGATTTTTACCCTCTACACAACTTAGTGACTCAGAAAAGGCACAAACCTTTTCTTTGGCTTCAATAGCATTGCACACTACCCAACTTAGCTGTTTACCCTGAGCAAAGATGCTTGGCAAAGAAAGAATGCAAGATGGAAATCCAGGAGGAGCAGGAGACTATTTCCCCCAGCAGTAGTAGTGACATGACATGTGTGATAGTTCAGGAGACTCTGACATCTGTCTTTGGCTCTTCTTATGATCTGTTGTGCTTTTAAATACACCCAAGTGTGTTTGTTTTTCACATGGTAATGTTATCTAATAGACGCTCCCTCAGAATTGTGGAGACTTCTCTGATAATTATGCCAGTATCCATGCACATTATTCTCAAAGTACCA
>CAUYPK010150710.1:0-55000 GCA_963574355.1 Loris lydekkerianus | reverse complement strand
CGCCACAACACCCGGCTATTGTTGTTGTTTTTGTTGTTGTTGTTGTTGTTGTAGTTTGGCTGGGGCCTGCAGCCTACTCTCTGAGCAACAGGCGCCGTCCTATCTGATAATTATTAAAAACAATCTCTGTTGGGCGGTGCCTGTGGCTGAAAGAGCAGGGCACAGGCCCCATATATTGGAGGAGGTAGGTTCAAACCCAGCCCCAGCCAAAAACTGCAACAACAACAACAAAAAAAAAACCTCTCTGTTTATCTGTACATTTCTTAATATATTTTCATTTGAAGTTAGTAGTTGACTAAAGATATTTTATAGGATTAGCCTAACCACCAAATACAATACTAAGTATGTCAGGGGACTTCTTCTAATGTTGGCTGGACTGTGTATATGTACATCACATACCTTCAGTCTTGTGGATGGAGCTACAACCTCATCCTGTTGCATTTGAGTATAAAGGGACTTAAAAATAATAAGTGCTGCTCCCATTGGTATCCATGAGGAAATGAAAGAGAGATGAGGTAGTACACAGACATGTCACCTTCGGGGCAGTCCAGGCACAGTGTAGCCCAGGCCTGAGCGCTGTCCAGTGAATGGAACCTGTGGTGTGCATTTGACACTTGGATGTGATTGCATTGCATACTCTGCTCCAGTGCTGGACAAGCAGATGAGGTGGATGGGTCAGATGTCTTTTCATCCGTCCTCTCACCCCTGTCATGCCCTTGCAGGCCAACTTGCCCCTGCTGCAGCGTGAGCTCCTCCACTGCGCAAGACTGGCCAAACAGAACCCTGCCCAGTACCTCGCCCAGCATGAACAGCTGCTTCTGGATGCCAGCACCACCTCACCTGTTGACTCCTCAGAGCTGCTTCTCGATGTGAACGAAAACGGGAAGAGGCGAACTCCAGACAGGTGAGAGGGAGGACGACCCTGGATGTGGCAGAGCCTTTCCTTAGACTCCAGGAAACGTGGCAGGAGGACACGTCTGTGTTACATCTTAACTGCTGGCCTGTGTCTCCAGCAGGATGGCAGTAAGCCAGCATGGCCTTCTTGAGATTCTTGTCCTGGCCTGGGATTTTACAGAGTTTTTGAATCTCTGACCTGTGTCAGTTTAGCGTTTTTTTGCAGGTTAAACTTTGCTTCTTGTGTTATTAAAGCCAAAAGGTGAAGGTGAATGATTTTCAAGTGTTGCAGGTACCACTGATGATTCTTAGACACACATCAGTATTAAAATTCTCATTTATTACATAATTTAATCCAACCACATGTTTTACATGATGGTTTTGAAAGCTGGTCTTGGTGCCTTTTTCAATAAACATAGTACAGCAGCCATATGTTCTATATGAACCAAAAGAAATTTTCTGGGAAGTCAGGTAAACTGCATGACTATAAGAGTACATAATATAGCGAATAGATGGCATTTTTGCTGAAAATTTTATTTATCAGTTACTATGTATTCTGTCAGGTATTCCTCTCTTCTGAGAATTCTAAAAAGTATAAAATGAAGCTTCCCTCCATTAAACCTTGCAGAGTAGTTTTGAAACAGGCATACACATGAAACTTCCCATGTACCTTAATTAAAATCATTTTCATGACTACTTCATCCTCATATATAATTATTTCCTGATAGGAGAATGCAAAATCTGATTTTGCATAGTATGGAGAAGTTTAAAATGAAGCTATATTCTAAAGCTTGCCTCTCATATGCTTTTTTTTCCTTTCTCTAGTTATCTATTCTCTCTTTCTACATTTCCTCAGGCATGGGTAGAGTAGCCTTTGAGAGGTTAATGCTCTGGCACAGTTATGTTCCAGATTCATAGGAGCTTAAGATCTTTGGAGCTGTTCAGAGACATTTATCTGTTTCTGACTTAGCTGCCCTTAAATATATTAGCTGCTTTGCAAATCAGAATGTTAGTAAAAGTCAGACAGTTTACAAGCAGTTATTACCTAATCTGCTATTAAGCAGTTTTTATGCTACAATTTTTGGAATTTTCTCCTTCTTGACATAGAACTTCTTTATAGTTTAATATTCCTAAAGCAAAAGGTTAAATATTAGTCTACTTTGTTGATTCACCTCTATATAAGACCTGCCAATAAGCCCTACTTTCTTATTCTTGCAAATTGTATTTTCTTGGTCATAGTTAAGAATGAATAAAGCATTTAGTACTTTTAGCTTTTAAAGGGAACTGCTTAATCCAGGTGCCTGAGTGGTGTTTCCACATGATGCTGAAAACCAAGAGGCTGCCCAGGGATTTAGATGTGACTTCCTGTCTGATATGAACCATTTACTCTGCAAGAAATAAGTACTACACACAGGTATTAAGATATTTCAGCTTCATGTTTCCAGGCTAAGATGATAAAAGAATTAGGGAGAAAAAATTTATTGTGGGGCAGTAGGGGTGTAGGACTATTAACAAGAAATGGTTAGATAACTAGGGGAAAAAAATGTAAAGATAATTCTATAGGCAAAATTGAACATGGGCATGACCTCTTCTGGAATTCTTAACTGCCAAAAAACCCATAGCAGGGAATATTAAAACTTGTTTCATTCCTTCCTCTGTACTCCCCGTCATTTTCCCACTTGCTCTTTCCTGTTTGATTTCTGCATGTATCGTGACTTTAGACTTCCCTTGCACAGACCGGATGTCAGCATGGAGGAATGTGTTAAAACCGATGTGAAAGCTTCCTGCTGTGTCCCCAAGATGCCCAGCATTCTTGGTGTGGTGCTCTGTAGCTGTGTGTAGGCACGTGTGCATTCAGCCCAGTAGAACTCTCTCCCAGAGGGGCTTCCGTCCCAGTCTCCTTTTGGCTCTTCGTGACAATTGCCGGACTTAGAATTCACATGGTTGATCTTTGGATGGACCATTCTTTTTCTAGTGGAACCCTAAAGTATATGTTGAAATGGAAAAATGGAAAATGGATTTCCTTACAGTTAGGAGGAAGGGTAATGAGAATATGTTGTGTAAATACATTTGTATCTTGTGGGAATTTGCTCCGAGCCAAGAAAATATGGGCCTCTGCGGTATATAGTTGTTTTTTTTTTGCATATATTTTCTGCATCTTGTTTGCATATGCAATTTCGTCTTCTTGGATTATTTATCTGTACATCCAGATCTACTGTATGAAATTTTATAGAGTATAGAGCTGTCTGACAGCAGAGCTTTTTTTGTTTTACTGAGTGTTTTGTTGGTGCATATGGTCTGACACGGATGAGCAGCCACGGTGAGATTTTGGAGTCTATTAAACTGGCTCATTAAAAAGATCAATCTGTTTCTGTAATAACACTGGGAGCCATCAGTCACTAAAAGAGGGAAAAACTGACACCTGAGGAGAAAACACATTTTGGTAATTTGTTCATGACATGTCATGAACAAAAGAGCGCTCTATATTTTGTTTGCAACTTTAGGAGCTTAAATTGTGTGAAGATCGCTGAGTTAATGTATTAAACAGTCATCACGTGTTTCAGGGATGGGATTTGGCAAATTGAACCTCTCATCCTCCAATATGACTGTCATTGATCGTGTTTTTTCTTTTTTGTAACATTATTGTTATTTACAGAGCAATGAATACTCCAGGGAAGTGTATGAAATCATTTCTTTTTCCTGTATGGAACATTGAATTGTTTCCTACTTTAAGAAGAGGTCCAGGGCGAGTACCTGAACCATTGTACTGAATTCGTAGGTCTGTGGTAGAATATGATAGAGCCTGAAGTAGAAAGAAGACAATTTTCATTTTAAAATTGTGCTATTTCCCCCCAAAATATTAGAGAACACAATAGAAAATTCTGATTTCATTATTAAGATATAAAAGTTTATTATCTATAGTAGACCTTTATTCTTTTGCCATTCCATGATGGGAGATGCCGAAGAAGGGAAGAAGAGCCATTTGTGGAACCAATTAAATGGAGCGATCATTTTCACAAAAAAATAAAAGTTAAGAGCACCCTTTCCACCTGCTCACCACGATGGCTTATAAAGAGACAAACACTTTCACGTGGAGTGGGGTGGCAAGAGAACAGTTAAATAATGCTTCATTTCTCTGGGACTGCAGAAAAGATTAAAAAGAACTGTGTCAGGTTAATTACATTGCTGTTTTTCTTTTCTCATGGCTTTGATGTCATAGCTTTTTGATATAATTTGCCTTTAATATTGTGTTCTCACCTGTTATATTACTTTTCTGACTCAGGATTTTTCTTGTTTAAGAAACAACACCAAACTGATTTTTGGTTTTATATAGGTAACACTGTATTTTTCTGTTTTTTTTCCTTCTACACTCTCAAATGATTGATGTTAAGTATTAATCTCCTTCTTATATAATCATCATTTGAATGTAATTATGCTTTACATTACTCTCAATTTAATATGTCTAGACTGTTTTTGTTTGTTTTGAGACAGGGTCTTGCTCTGTTGCCCAGGCTAGAATGCAGCAGCCTCATGATAGCTGACTACAGCCTCAAACTCTTGGGCTCAAGCAATTTTCCTACCTCAGCCACCATGTGACTTTTATCACAAAAGCTATGCAGTTGGATTAATACGAATTTTCTCCTCCCCCAAGTAGTTCCTCCTCCGTCAATAATTAAACATTTTTTAAAAATACTTGCTTGAAAATTTGGATTATACAAAATGTCAGCTGGAAGGGAGCTTAAGAGAACAGCAGGCCCCCTTCTCTTTTGTACTTAAGTGAACTAAGGCCCAAAGAACTTGCTTAGAGTTGCAAAGCTTTTGAATCTCCCAGGTACAAAAATATATTTTAATATGCAGAATTTAAATAAGAAAAAAGCAACTGAGAATTGAGTTGAAGTTTCCTCCTCTACTATCCTTTATTTCTTGCTTTTGTATACTTGCTCAAGCAGGTAAATGCCATAATTTAACATTCTGAGGTTTCATATACCTTTTTGATGATAGATGATCCATAGACAGCCAGGATTCCTGGCTTACTAAGTTAGAAAATACTGAAGGTTGGAGGGTGAGAAGCAGTCCTTTTGAAACCCTGTGGATGTACATACAAGATTTGTCATCACAGTACATACCCACCAAACCGAGTAGGTTAATTTTTCTTTTTCTGTAAAATGAATGGGATTTTACTATTTTTGTCTTTCTAAAGGAAAAGGTAAGTACACTTTACAAGGAATTGTAGAGTAAATTGACTATGCAAATAAGAATTAAGTTTGTTTAATCTGCATTCAGTAGTCTGTGGGAAAAAGTAGGGATTTTGTATTCATTCATTCTTATTTTGCATTGCATCTTTTATGCATTCCTCAGTTGCAAGAAGTGACTAATCATCTGTGGGGAAATGATTTTGTAAACATTAGTCACATCAGTTGTGAAGACTTCTAGTGAAATAGCATAAAATTACATTTATTTGTTGAAGAAAGAGCAGGGTCATAGAGGGCATTTTGGGCTCTCCACTTGCCAGCCTCAGCCTTAACTTGTTAGTCTGATATCTTGCTGCTCCCTTAGTGTCTAACTCTGCTGAATACTCTTCATGCTAAAGGCTGTGTTTGTTCCCACTGATGGTTTCTGCTCTCTTTCCTAGTTCTATTATAATTTATTTATATTTCAATTTATTTATATTTCAGCCTAATTCGATATTTTAATGAAGGTGTCCCAATCATAAATAATATAATAATGGTTACTATTTACTGAGCATTTAGGATATGTCAGGCCCTATGCTAAATAATATACGAATTAATATATAGCACTTACTTCCTGACAGTTTTGTTGCATAGATTCAGAAAGGCTGGATGATGTTTCTGAAGTCACATGACTCAAAGGAGGCACTGATGGGATTCAAACCCTAGGTTCTGTGACTTAAACGCCCAGTTTCTTATGACTGTGATTCTATACCATCAGCCTCTGAATGCCCTACCTTTAAAACAAAGTGCTTTGATTGACTTACTGAATGCCAGATATTTATTTGTGAGGCTCTTTACATAGGCTCTTGCCTGTAGTCCTCCCTGAGGTAATCCCCCTACTTTTTGCAGACCTTAACTGTTGCTCTTAGAGCAGTGGTTTTCAACCTGTGGGTCGCAACCCAGAGGAACTGTATTAAAGGGCCGCGGTATTAGGAAAGTTGAAAACCACTGTCTTAGAGGGTTAAGCCTCTTGAGTTCCTATGGTCAGCAAATAGCAGAGCCCAAATTTGGGTCCAACTCCACGTGACTCCAAGCCCTTGCTCTTTGGAGCATATATTCTGGAGTAATCTTCTCTCCCTTTGAATTCCTCTACCACTTTTATATTGTTTTTGTGATATATTCCATACATAGATCCCACATGAAAGTATAGAAGTCTGATTGCTCTACTTAAATTGTTTTTATGGTAAAGAATTTAATTTTCTCACAAAATCTTAATCTTATGGAGGGTTGGGGAGCATGTCTCACTCATCTTTGTATTTCCACTGAAGCTCAGAATGGTGCGTTACATATACTGGTGCCTAAAACAAAACACTGTAAGCAGAAAATAGAAATACTACTTAAATAAATAAAATAATTCTAATTAAACTTAATTTGAAGTCACTTTAAGTGTTATACTAAATGTTCTTTCCCCCCAGGACTTTGATTGATTGATTGATTGATTTGTTGTTTTAAAAAAAGCATCTGAGGTGGCACCTGTGGCTCAAGGAGTAGGACGCCAGCCCCATATGCCAGAGGTTGTAGGTTCAAACCTGGCCCCGGCCAAAAACTGCAAAAAAAAGAAAAAAAAAAAAAGCATCTGTGGCATAGAACAATAAAAATAACCCTGAATAGCCCAGCAACCAATAGCTATGATTGGTTCATTGACCAGAAAATAGTGGGGAGTTCCAGTCAGAATCAGAATGTACAGATGACAGATTATGCTAGAAAGCATGGTTTCAAACAGCAGGAGAAGTAGAAATGAAATACTTTAGCAGTGGCAGATGAGGAAAGGCAAGGGGGGCAGCTAGGAACAGGCAGTGTAACCCTGAGCAGGTGCAGCCCTGAGAGACGTGTGACGGAAGCATTCCATCTTCTCGCTGGTGGAGGGGAGGCTCAGATGACTCCTGCAACCTGCATATTGCAATCCTCGAAGGTGTAGGCATCATTTTTCTGTGTGTGGAGTAGCAAACATCCACCTGCCTCTTACTTACTTCTGACAGTATTAGCGCGTGGCTCAGAAAGTTCTCTCCCAGATGGTTGTTCAGCGATGGAGACATTCAAGGTGTTTCTTTCCATCTGGCCCAGTAGTGGTGGCGCTGTGGCATTCAGCTCTCTGTTCTTCTTCATCTGAATGTCCTACTTCCTCCAGAGCAATAGCAAAACAGAAATTACTAAGGTGTCATGAAGAATTAGGTTTGATTTTCTTTTTAAGGAGGCAGGGGAATTTGTAATATATTTTATTTCAGATATATTATTCAATACCAATAAAAATGTATGATGTGAAATTCTTATCTAAACTCACCAATTTCCTAATGATTTCTGAAGGCCACACAACTGAGTCCTGGGCATCATCTGCCCTTAGGCTATCAGACCTTGAGAGACAAGGCATTGAAATCTATATGGTAAAGGAGTTAAGATTATGGTCCAGAAAATGTCTCTTAGAGGTAGATACAATATCCTTAGGTAGATTTTTAAAATTTTTATAACTTTAAAAATTACTGAATTAATTTGAAACTATGATGACAAGGGTGATTTTTCCCCGTGATTCAATGTCTGGTCCTTCTGTGTAAATCTTAACAAACTGCATGTGTTCAAAAAGAGAAGGAATACGTGTTTGATGCTAAGTTGTTAATGTCTTTGGTCTTTTCATTGATAGAATTGTTACATCCTAAAATTGGATATAGGCTTCTAAAATAGAAAAATAAAATAAAGAACAGAATAAATGCTCAATGCCTGATAATGGTAGATCTCAAAGGAATTTTAGATCCAGCATGTCTTACTTATGTTCCAAAGGCCTGTGGTATGGGGATGGAACATGGCTATTGAGACAAACAGCAAACAAATCTGGAAGGCTCCTGGCTCTGGGAGAGGCTGGCAGTGACGTGGTAGGGCCAAGATAAAGTTGTTCAGGGGCAGGAAAAAGACTTATGTAGAGATGTTCAAGAGAAAAGCAACAGAACTTGGATTTGGAGAAGAAAGTCATAGAGTGACTTCCAGTTTTCTACTCAGGTGACAAGGAACAAGGTGGTACAGGATGCATTAGAGAAAAATTAGGATTGCATGTGTGTGCAGATAAGTGAGCATTAGGGCATGTTGTCTGTTTGTAATAGGACTAAGATTAGATTTTTCTTCCTTCCATTCTAAGGTTTATTATGCTCTACCAATTTGCTGCCCCCAGAACAGTTTTTATCGTGATATTTCCTTGCTTTTATTTTTATTTTTGTAGATCTTGATCTAGGAAAGAAAAACCTTACATCTGCAAAAAAAGATTTTGTCTTCTTATTCCATTTAATCATCATGGTTTTATTTTTTCATACTTTCCCAATTTTTTGAATGTTATTTTACACAGATGTTATTAGGGATTAACAGTGCATCCTAGCCAGTCATGACTTTTTAAATATTCCACGTAGACTTTTTAAAAGATACTTGTTTTACTTTCAAAATAGTTTGTTTATAATCTCTCTTATTGAGGACCTGGAAAAAAATAACAGCCTGAAGTGAGGTAAAGTGTGAATTAGGTTGTTTCTTAAGTAGTTCTTGTATTATTTCTTATTAGTCTCATTTTACTGGGCAGGAAACTGAAGTCAGAAAGTTAAGTAATAGGAGGCCACACAACTGAGTCCTGGGCATCATCTGCCCTTAGGCTATCAGACCTTGAGAGACAAGGCATTGAGATCTATATGGTAAAGGAGTTAAGATTATGGTCCAGAAAATGTCTCTTCGAGGTAGATACAATATCCTTAGGTAGATTTTTAAAATTTTTATAACTTTAATTCTCACAAATAATTATGCTAAACAAACTGAATGTTATCATGGAAAGAAAAGGTGTCTTCCAGAAATCTATGAAACATGACTTCCCGTTGGGATTTGGGTCATTTCAAGAGTATGCCAGTAAGGGAAAATGAAAAATATTTGCTAATTTTAGGTAATACACTTTGGAAAGGGCAACAAATAAAAATGCAAATATGGAATTCACCCATAAGCAAGTGAGGTGCAGATGTAGGCATTTCTAAGAAGCAGATAGACAAATATTAATTAAGTTCTTTGAGTTACCTTTCTGGACATACATGGTACATCTCTTGAATAAGTAGACATGAATGATTCCAAGAAGTACCAGGGAGACCCTTCATAGCTTTATTTCAATGGGCTATAAAAGTTTTAATTCTTCCCTGTTAAAATATAACTATCTCTGTGTAGTGATGAGATTTATTATTTTAACAGCTATCAGATGATGGGCATAATAGGAAAGCAAGGACCCAATAAAAGAGAAAACAGACTCAGAATTTCGCTTACTTCTCATCAGGGTATTATTGTCTTTGTTTTAGCAAAAAAAAAAAAAGTAATAATAATAATTCTCTTTTTTCCCCATATAATTGGGTCATTGAAGTATTAGTAGTTATCAGCGTTCTATCTAAGGAGGAAGGTGAATAACATGTCTAACTATTTGATTATTGAAGAACTGTAAGAATTTTTTAAATTTTATTGGAGGTGCTCATTATCATTGAACAAGAAGAGACAAAACCAGTAATTTTGGGGTGGTTTGACCCAAATGGGTCCATGATATTTTGATACTTAGAAATGCAACAGGGGCTGTACTAAGATATTTAGAGGATATTTTGTATTTTGCACAAAATACAAGCTATAAATAATAAGTAGTTCCAAACAAAGAACAAACACCTTGACTAAGGTGGTTGACTGAGACATATACAGTTTGGCCTGTGTTTCGACCTGCATATCTGTAATGGTTAGATGTAAATATAAAATAATGAATTGTAGAGTTTGCAAAAGAGACCTCAGCTATCTTCTAGTCCAGTGGTTTTCAAACTTGATTTTAGCAGCAGACATTTTTTCTTTAAAAATTGAATCTTAGGTGGAACCCCAGTTCTTAAAACAGATATTAATAAGTGGGTTCCTCTGGCCCCTTAAATCTTAATAATCTTGATTGTTTTGGAAGAAAGTTCCTCATTGCCTGCAGTATCCTTAAATACCCCAGATAGCACAGTCTGAAAACCACTGATCTAGTCCAACCCTTTCATTTTACAGATGAGCAAACTGAGGTCCAGAGAGGTTAAGTGACTTACCCAAAGTCACACAGCTAGTCGTGGAAGAGCCAGGACTAGATCTCAGGTCTCTTGCTTCCCAGTCCAGTGCTCTTTCCACTACACCACACTGCCAGTAAGGTAGGTGCTATGTTAGCATTATGTTCATAGCTACTAATAGCCTTCAGTACTTTCTAACTAATTTATGCTGGTAGTATGCATTAAATGTTTGTGTATTAATCTGAAATGTATAGGATCCTAGAAGATAAATCAATACCTTGAATGTTTCACTTTAAAAATTATTTTAAAGCAATGCATTTAGGTAATGTCTGAGCTATCCTGGATATTTTAGTTTGATAGCAATGATCAGTACGTATGGAGTCAGTATGTTTTATTGTAGAGACATACTTTGATGGGAGGAGCATTGAGACTTTTGGCCACAACGCCCACAGGGGCCACGCCCTTCTGTCATTCACAACGTTGGCCAGTCACCTGCCCAGAATAGTACATGCTTCCTAGAATGTGTTGGACCTGCATTTTCACATTAAACTCTGCAGACTTCCCCTCTGTTCTTTCTGTGCCTGTACCTTCAATCTCTAATGCCTTCATCCTTCTTAATCAGGTGTGTGTAAATTGTCACTGGGGCTTTACCCAAAACAGACATACAGGACAGTTCATTGTGGAATGCTATTGTCCTGATAATCTCTGTTGTTGATTTGGTTCTGCTCAGATCTCTCCAGTATCATCAGACAAAGACCGTCACTGCAGGCTAGGAGAGTAAAATAAGTGTCTTAAGGCCTCCGACCCATTTTTTACCCCCCCTAAACTAAAAATACATGTGGCAATCCACAGCCCCTGTGAATTGGTAGAATTCTTATGGAAAAATTCCCTAGGAAAATAGATGTCATCATTGGTCTAAGAATAAAGTGCTGGTCTGGTGAAGAGAGTCATTTGTCAAGTAAAGTAGTTTGGGAGCTGTAATTCTAGGCAAAATTGAATATGGTTTGTTCCTGTCTAATGGTGTATAATGAGTTCAGTAAAGCCAGAAAAGATTTCAGCCAGAAAGCATTTCTTGAGCTCTGCTTTTGTGTGAGAATCCAGGAACCATGATTAGTTATCAAGTCTCGTTTATAGAATGCATTCCTTCAGAAAGCAAATGCAAATTTCTGTGCCTCACAGGATGACGGGCAGTCAGGGTGCGCCCGTCCTGCCCGAACCTGATAACCGTGGACAGGATATGCCCATGTTCTGGGTGTGTGCTTCTTCAGCTTGGAGGGGGTTGACCTGGATCTCCCTTCTAGTCCCAGCTAGCTCCGTGTGACTGCTGATTATCTTAGTGACACAGGATAATGTTGGGCTCCTACATGCTGCATTGTTTACTGGATTAGCCAGTTTGATCCTTGCTTTCCAGAAGAGCTTCTGAAACTATGGAAATGTTCTCCTCTGTCAGTATAGTCGCCACTAGCCACAGGTGGCTGTGAAACACCTGAAATATGGGTATTGCTACTGATGAACTAAAATTTAGGCTTCATTTAATTTTAACTAACTTAAAAATTTTTAATTTAAACACCCATATGTGGCTAGTATATTGGACTACATATTAGATGTTCTCTGATGCAAAAATTAGATGCTAGGGGGAATCTCTGTACCTACATTATTCATCGAGAGAGCTGTGATGTTTTACCTTGATGAATCTTCACAAAATTTAGTCGCTCTTAGGGTATCTTCTTAGAATCAAGTACTCTTTTGGAAGAAAGTGTTGTCTACAGAAGAAGACTGAGTTTCCTTCTCTTCGTGACTTAACTCTATGAGCTTGAGCTGAAAAGATGTTTGCAAGTTCAATGAGAAGCAAAGCATTTTCTCCTGGGTGTGGTCTTATGGTCATTTTCATCTCAACATGGGATTTAGTGAATTCCCATATGTTTTTGTGGGATACTGAATTTAGAAAGTTTCTGGGTATTACAAGCTCAAGTGTGAGTGACTGAACTATGCTGGATTCTGAGTACTTGATGAAATAAACTCCTTTTCCCCTCTCTTTTAGAACCAAAGAAAATGGCTTTGACAGAGAGCCTTTGCACTCAGAACATCCAAGCAAGCGACCATGCACTATTAGCCCAGGCCAGCGGTACAGTCCAAATAATGGCTTATCTTACCAGCCCAATGGCCTGCCTCACCCCACCCCACCTCCACCTCAGCATTACCGTCTGGATGATATGGCCATTGCCCACCACTACAGGGACTCCTATCGACACCCCAGCCACAGGGACCTCAGGGACAGAAACAGGCCTATGGGTAAGATTGAAAGTTCTGTTCATGTCTTACGGGATTCAATGCTTGAAGACTTGTGTCATTACTTCTCCACTGAGCTTGAGGCTTGAAATCTGTGATAGGAATACAAATTCTTCTTTCTTTCTATCTTCTTCTTTATGAGAAAACTTGATTGGTATTAATATGTACTCCAACAGCTGTGCTGTCTCTTTTTATCACTTGCATTCTTTAAGACAGCAGACTAATTTTTTTTGAGGGAGAGCATCTGAGTTAATAATATAAAACTCTCCATTATGGTAACATGCAAAATGAATTTTTTCCTTGGATTCTTTTTTAACATATGAGACTTCATATTCAGTCTTCCCACCGCTAATATATTTCAGCGTCAGTTTTTTTCTTTCATTAAATCTTTTATTTCAGATAACCTCAGAGTTCATTTTGGTTTTTTTCAGCCTCCCTGATATTCTTTGTTTCCAAAGTATGATATGGGGTTCTAACTGTGGCTTAAGTTGACAGATGTTGCTTAGAAGAATGGTTTGGTACCATCTTTTTTTCCTCAAAAATGTCAATGATTAAAGTTAGTATCGACAAATTTGGGTCAAGTACCAGAATGTGGGTCAAGTACCAGAATATTGAAGGAGTGAATTGGGGCAAATGTGTATTCTATCTGCCTGTGTTCATTCCTTCTTTGCATAAAACTATTTATTGAAAATAGAGCACTTAGGAGACATTGCCTTCTAAAGAATAATTGTCTACCATGACAAATGGGAGGGAGGATGGGCCAGGTAAGTTTTGATGAATGCCCAGGGGCTGAGGTGAGGTACCCTGTGTGAGTAAGTGCACTTTTGCTAGGACACCTCCATTTCCTAAGTTTTGGTGAAAGCAAACTGAGGATAGCAGGCAGTCTCTTTTTCTATATCCTGTGTCCATACCACCTACCAGCAAAACTTTTTCTCCTGCACACTTAGTTGCTGGCAAACCTCCTGCAGGAGGTGATTTGGTAGATAGGACACTGGGAAGAAGAAAGGGTGACATCTAGGTGGAAAACCAGAAAACATTGCTGAGGATCTAGAACTCTGAAAATGCAGCCAACCAGCTCATCATGGCTCGGTTAGTCGTGATTTTGTTCGTTTTTTTAGCCACTGGCAGAGAGGCCCTGATAATGCAGAATTTTACCTTAGAATTCTGGCTGGCAAGCTGGGAATGCCCGATGTGAGGTCTTCTGCCTTTCTGCAAACCCTCCAAATGTTTAGAAAGTAAAAGAGGAGAGACAGGGTGAAGGGAGAGGCAATTGAAGCTTTGGTTGTAAGACAGTAAATTTAGCAGTTCTGGTTCCCCACAACAGTGATTTCTGCGTTTATATAGTATGGCAGACAAATGGCTAAGCGTATAATTTGTGCTTTCTTAATAGCCAATCTGTCTAATATTCTCTCAGGTACCATTTCTAAAGCGCTTTCAGAAGTGATTATGTTATTTCTCAGTCTAAAGTGATATTTTGACCCCAAAATCAAATGTGATAATAACTCCCTTCTACACAAAAGCCTTACCATTTATTTATGCCTTAAGGACTGAAAACTATCATTGCACGTTTTTAACAGCAGTAAAGTCATCAGGTCACTGCAAGACCAGTTCAAAAGATGCCATTTTTGTAGGTGCTAGGAAATGGCCTATTCCTTAGGCAGCAGATGCTATTTTATGAAATATTAGTGCCAGTGCACTATATAATAATCAGCAAGGAAGTAATTATGCTTATGTGGAATGATTATGTTTTCATCAAGTAATGTAAAATATCCCTTCACGAATTTAATCTGTAACCATTGGTTTTATGTGATTTTCTTCAGACCGTGTTCCTTACCTTTTAATTATATTAGCTTATAAAACTAATATTGCTAATCTCTATAAATATGCGCAGCTACTAAACCATCGCTGAAGTCTGGCAGAGTTTAGTGTGTGTTAATGTAAAATAAAATCTTGATGTATGAGTAACAAATTACGGTGTTACATCAGGCTGCCATTTTGAGAATGTAAAAATTGTCATGAAGGAATACTTAACCTGGTACGATTTATACATGCCTGTTACGCGTAGGGGGCATATACTCACTAGAATTCTTTAGTTAAAAAAAAACTTAATAAGCATCATCAGTTTAGAAGTAACCTTAGAGTTTAGCCTATTAGTTTAAATCTTCTAGCACATAAGAACCAGTTAAGACTCAAAGTTAGTGTCAATTTTCCACATGTGGAAATGTGATCTTTGATGACTGTGGGCGATTTTCCCCTAGGACATCCCTATGGCTATAAATAAAAATTATGGGATGTGGAATATTTAAGTATCTAAAATAGAGACATTAATAACTGTAAAATTTTGTTTTATATCTTTGTTCTTTTAACAATTGATTCTAACAAATCACTTTCAGTGTTCAAGAGCAGCAGACACATCCTTTATTTTTTCAGCAAGAACTTGAGCTCAAGTATGTTTCTAATGCACTCGTTATTTAAAAAAATGAGATGGAGCTTAGCACTGTTTGACAAATGCTGGCGTCCCATTAGTCACAGACATCCTTTGCTTGTTAATATTATTCCAGGTGTTAAGAGCTTGTATTATTGATTTAGGCTGCTGAAATTTTGAAACTTGAGACCTCTGGAGTTTGTGTCATTAAAGGCAAATATTCAAATGCCTCTATCATGAAAATCACTGTCACATTTATATCCTTATCACTCTCTAGGTTTCTATGCTGACTAATTTTAATGGTAATGCTTTTCCCCTAAAACACAGGCAACAAATAAGTCAACAGAATTACATATTTGCAAACATTTCAACTTGAAATAATCACAACAAACAGAGTAGTAACTAAATATTACTTTTCGCCAATGTCTTTTCTAACATGCAAATTAGTAAAAGATTTTGCACTTTTACTTTTTTACCAATAGGTGGCATTGATAATTTTAACTTTTAAAATGTATCGCAGAATATGTTCCAATTGGACAGGAAAATGGTGCAAAGTGTTTGTGAGGTTTTTTTTTTCTTCCTTCTTTTTCTTTGTTTTTTGTTTTTTGAGATAGCAACTTTATCACCCAGGCTAGAGTACAGTTGTGCAGTCACTTCATTACAATGTCAAACACATGAGCTCAGGCGATCCTCCTGCCTTGGCCTCCCAAATAGGATTATAGGTGCATGCCACCATGTTTGGCTATTTTTTTTTTTTTTTTTTTAAATTTTTCTAGAGATAGGGTCTTCCTGTAGTGCCCAGGCTAGTCTTAAACTCCTGGACTGATGTAGTCTCCCCACTTTAGTCTTCCAAAGTGCTGGACCACAGGCGTGAACCACTGTGTCCAGTCTCAGAGTGTTTTACATTTAGCTTTTTACTTAGTCTGAGAAAGAGCTGTCATAAATTTGTTTACTTCCATTGGCTATAAATGAAATCATATTTCCTGGTTGGATGAAGTGAGTCATTATCTTTTTTCTAAATTAGCTAAAAGAAGAAATTTCTATTTTTCACATGTGTAGAAGGGAGCACCCTGCTGGGCAGCCAGCCCAACAGGGTGGGAAGCAGAACCCTGGCCAGGAGCCAGGCACACGTTCTGCCAAGAAGGACTTGTGACCACTCAGTCCCACAGTAGGTGGAATGCGGTGCCTTGTAACTCTTACTGTCATTCAGTTCTTACATAAGGCCCACAGAGAAGAGGCCCAGGTGTTTAGAAGCCTAAACCACACCAGACTCAATTTCCTTTTTAGAGTAAACTAACGAGAATTGGCCATCAAAAAGAATAGTTTTGATTACTTAAAATGGAAAATATTGAAAGTGTCGCCATAAGTCCAATGCCTTTCCTTTACAGTACAGTGTAATGTGATTCTGTAAGAGAAATAACGCATTTCCAGGTTTCTCTGATCAAAACCTTCCCTCCTATATTTTTAGTGAGACACATATACTTTGTATTTTTATGAGCATTCAAGCTAGTCACTTTCATTGGTGTTGATGCTCACTTGATAAACATTGTCATGCAACTTTTTCATAGTAATATCTTAACTGTGATGCCGCAGAGCATTAATACTTACAGATTCCAAATAAGGCTCAGATTTCTGATATATGCCAATTTATATCTGCTAGGTTAATTTTTTAGTAAAGGATGCCCAGTTTTAAATGTTTTATTATTTATTTTTGATGAATGAATATATGTAGACTCATGCAAGCCCTCTCTTTATAGTTTGATTTTTTTCATGGAAGTACATGTATTAGGATTGTATTTATTTATATGATGTTAAAATGTGAAAAAAAAATTAGCATGCTAGTTTTGGAAACACCTATCCATGCTCATGGAAAACAACTTAATGCTGTCCTTATTTTTAATGTAGGACAGCTATATTTTAAAACTACCTAATATCTACTTGTGGTCTCTTGTATTTATTAAGTGTTAGAATAGAGTTTTACTAAGACATGTTATATGAGTAACTACTTCTTGACTTAATGTTATTTAATGCTGCATTTTCAATGTGATATGAAGGATTCTGACTGGATGATATCTAAAATTAATTCTAGCCATAACATTTTATCATCTTATGAGGAAGTCATTAAGTAATATGAATCTAAGTATTAATCCTGTCTCCATTCAAAATCAAATACATATATTTTCACATCATTGAGTTTACCCACATGGTACTTGGTATGTGCCTGTGTGCATATGGATTGTGTACTGAATACTTTAAGGTGACTGAGCCACCTTTTCTACATTTGTAGGGTTGCATGGCACACGTCAAGAAGAAATGATTGATCACAGACTAACAGACAGAGAATGGGCAGAAGAATGGAAACATCTTGACCATGTAAGACATCAGTAATCACTTAGGTTAAAAAATGTCTTGAAAACAACTAGAGTGAGGTTATGTGATAAAATAAAAGCTTGCTGATGCTTTGAAAGTATTGTGTCTCCTACTCTCCTTGAAAAGAATAATAAGTGAGAATGTGTGGAGTAGAATGTAGGATTTGATTTCTGAATTGATATGAAAGCCCCTGAAGAGAAATGTTTAGATCTTAGAAGGGAATTTTCAAAGCCAGATTAGTGACTACTGTTTAATTCTGTAAAGGTCATTTAGTTTATCAAATAATGGGATTGGTATTTGCAGAGGTGGATTTACTGGCTGTAATGCCTTCAGGTGAAATCTCTCTGTCATGACTCATGTTCACACATCCTACTTTTCTTCCTATTCCCATTGAACTTTCTCATCTGATGGGTCCGAATTTCAAATCCAGCCATTGAAAATATAATACTAGACTGAAGCCTTCACAAATGAAATTTTTTCTTTGCCTTGAAATAGTTTCCCTCTTCACCAAAGTCTTTACTTTGTGATGATTTGTGTGATTTTTCCCTCTCGTCCTGTTTCTTACATAGCTGTTAAACTGCATAATGGACATGGTAGAAAAAACAAGGCGATCTCTCACCGTACTAAGGCGATGTCAGGAAGCGGACCGGGAGGAACTGAATTACTGGATCCGGCGGTACAGTGACGCCGAGGACTTAAAAAAAGGTGGCAGCAGTAGCAGCAGCCACTCCAGGCAGCAGAGTCCTGTCAACCCAGACCCAGTTGCATTAGGTACCTTTTTTAATTCAGATAAGCATCTCGAACAAATGTTTTTTTTATGCTATTAATGTTGACTTTATTTTTAACTTGTCTTTTATAAAAATAAAAGATGTGCAGGGTATTTTAGGAGAGTAACCATTTACATACCTTCATCTTGTCTTATCAGGAAAGTGGGCAGATCGGCATACAAAGAAATGGTCACAAAACTTAAATTCCTTTTCCAGGTGAATGTATTGAACTTAATGATAGAGTTTCAGAACTGAACTAGAATTTTGTGTATATAACGAGAATGTATGCTCCTCCATTGGACAGCTGTTTGGACTCTGCCTCATACTGGCAAAAACACAATCTCAAAGAATGGGCTTAGGGCGTGGGCACTTCTAACAAAGTCTCTAGCAGATTCTTCCACTGCACACAAGGATGCATGTTTTATAATTACTAATTCAAGAAACAGTCTCTATGACAATCTTATTTGGTAGCTGTAGCTTACATTTGCAAAAAGCACTTTTCCTGAAAACCTCTCAAGGAGGACAAACCTGAAAGTGATATAATTTGCCTGCTGTTCCTTAAAAATTAATGGTAACATTGTAGCTCCTTCCTGTGATTTGATCTTAAGTTGATTAATCATGATTTTATTCCAGTCATATAACAGGACTATTATAGCTATGCCTTCAAAACTGAATGATAGTAGGTAACTATATTTAGTATTGATATTTGGGAATTGTTGGAGTTATAAACAGAATATAATTTCAAAGATGTTGAAAGAAATCTTCAACATGAAAGAATTGTTGTGTGGCCTGTGGACTTTCACTAAACTTAGTGAAGATGGGTCTGTATTGCTCTCAGCTCCCTCAAATTCTCTTAAGGGTTTAACCCCATACTTTTCAGCTAAATCAAATTAGACTACAATTCATGCTACAAAACAAAACTAATTATACGCGTGCAAATTAAGCTCATGACTTTGGCTTCATTAGCACCATGGTTGATGATCAAAATTTTTTAACTTGGTGTATCTATTGATCACATTATCTTTTTTATTAAAATTATTCCTAGCCAATGCAGTTTCCTCTGCAGTTAGGTTTGTGACCTGCTAATCCCTGGATGCTGAATGCTTATTATCATAATTAGTATCAAACAAAGGAAGATTCCAAGCCACTTAATTTACCCAGCAGGCATTATTCTAAAGCATATTTTAAAGACAAATATATATTTGTCAGTTTGCATTAAGACAAGCAGTGAAAACAGAATTAAATTTGATTTGAACCCATATTTGTCTAAACCAGGGGTCCTCAAACTTTTTAAATAGGGGGCCAGTTCACTGTCCCTCAAACCGTTGGATGGCTGGACTATAGTTTAAAAAAATACTATGAACAAATTCCTATGCACACTGCACATATCTTATTTTGAAGTAAAAAAACAAAACGGGAACAAATACAATCACACCGCTGCATGTGGCCCGAGGGCCGTAGTTTGAGGACCCCTGGAGAGCAGAGTAGAATACACATCATGTTTTTTGACTTCCTTACTGTGAACAAAAATTAATCATGAGAAATTTGCTCAGGACAAGTAAAAGGGATATTTGTAACCATCCAGCGTAGGCAAAAAACCAAAAGCCTTTATGTAAGTAAAACTTTGAGAGTAAAAATAGCCTGTTTGGTTTGCTCTATTGAACACATTGATTGAGTCAGTACTTATTTATGGGGTGTCTACTCTGTGCCAGGCACTGTGCTAGGCACTATAATGAAGGAATAAGATTCTAAATTCCTTCTCTTGAGGACCTTTGGGTCTAGGGAAAGAGATAGGCGAGGAAAAAGCTGGTGTGATGGGCACAGGTAGCCATCTCGATTCAATTGCTTAAACTGGTGGGATTGCTATTATCTGCCACTGATTGTAAAAGAAACATTTCAGAAATTGATCAGACTTCATACCATATTATCATCAGCACATAGAACATGGGCCATTTAGAATATAGTCACCTCTATGAACACAGATTCTAGTGATGCCAGTGTGTATTATGTTCTCCAGGAAAACAGATTCAGTTTCCCTATAATGTAACCAAAAGAATAAAGTTGGTTTTTAAAAGCTCCTGCTTGGAATGTACAAATTAAACTACTATTAGTGATGTTCAGTGAATTTCCATTTTTGGTAAACCTGAGATGTTCCTTTGGCTTTAAGCTTTTCCAGGTTGTATTATTCAAAGGCTACACATATTGCTTTCTTTAGACTCTTTTAAAACATCATTTTATTATGGAGATGGAACCCTAGATTGCCCATAAACCCTAAATTGCCACAAATTTACAGAGAACCTGTTGAGAGCTCTGAAATGTGCCAGTTTTAGCACTGAGCATTCTTTTTCACTAATTCTTACTAATTGATTTTTGTAGCCTTTGTGCTCTGTTTTCTGTGACTGAGCTGTAGTTGTAAATGAGAGGACATGGGTCACAATCATTTATGTTAAGTGCTAAGTCTTTCTTCCAGGATTTAGAGTTGAATGGATTGATGTGTGTAATGAAAGGGCTGAAGATTACTGGTTGATAAATCTATTTTCTGTTGCTAGAAAGTGTTTAATGGGGTGCATGTGTACAGGTAAAGTTACAAATATGTTATATATTTATATATGTGTAGATCTCCATATACTATGCTTATGTTATAGCTATTTCTTTTAGCCTAATTCTCTTAATGTTTAAACTACTGTCTGGTGTCCAGTGAAACCTTCTGAATACATTATGTATCTTTGGCTTAAAATATTGCCTTACTTACATCCTAACTTGGAAAGACTGGAAAAGTTTAGTCATACACACATTCTCAGCATTTTTAAATTGTATTTGGTTACTGCACAGAGAGATCTTTCACGACTGATGTGTTGTATTTGTTATACATTTGTTGTATTTGTTATATGTGTTGTATTTGTTAAACCCAATCTCATCCTCATTTTTGAAGTATATTCAAGTGTTAAGTCAGTATGAGGAACTAAGAAAATAACATGATTAATCTATTACTAATTGAATTATAGAAGTTTTCCACACATAATTGAAGACTCTAGTTTAAAAAGCCTTTGAAACAATTTTAAACACTGAGTATACACTGAAATCATAACATTTCTCTTTTTTTTTTTTTTTTTGTTTTTTTTTTTTGTTTTTGGCTGGGGCTGGGTTTGAACCTGCCACCTCCAGCATATGGGGCTGGCGCTGTACTCCTTTGAGCCACAGGCGCCACCCATAATATTTCTATTCTTTAAATAAAATGCAGGTTTATTTAGTTCAGAAAATTTAGATTTTTCATAATGTAGATTTTCCTGGAAATAATAGGTATATATTATTTTTATTATTATTACTCACTTGCTTTCCATTTTCTTTTTTTTGAGACAGAGCCTCAAGCTGTCGCTCTGGGTAGGGTACTGTGGCAATCACAGCTCACAGCAACCTCCAACTCCAGGGCTCAAGCGATTCTCCTGCCTCCGCCTCCCAAATAGCTGGGACTACAGGCACCCAGCACAATGTCTGGCTATTTTTTTATAGTTGTCATTGTTTTTTGGCAAGCCAGGGCTGGATTCGAACCCACCAGCTCAGGTGTATGTGGCTGGTGCCTCAGCTGCGTGAGCTACAGGTGCCAAGCCTTGCTTTCCATTTTCTATGGAGAGCACAACTCTTACCAAAATTAGAAAGCTGATTCTTAAATTATTGTCTCTATTTTCAAAGTATGACTTAGACTTAATTATATATTTTAGTTTTGTTATGTATCAGAATTAAATTTGATTTGAACCCATATCTGGGTAAACAAAACTATTTAGAGCAGAGTAGAATACACATTTTTGATTTCCTTATTATGAACAAAAATTATCATGAGCATTAATGTGATCAGACATAATCACTGAGGTAGAATTTCTTTTATTTATATAGATAGATTATTGCCGGTTAGCATTTTACATGTTACTGTTAAGTGTTTACCTCAGTCTCTGTTGTTCTTTTCTCTCCCTTTTTTTCTCAGTATATTCATATCACTCTCTTGGTTCCTGACATTTTATTTTTTTTAATTATTTTTTTAACTGGGTCTTAAACTATTCTAAAACCTTTCTCTACAATTCATCTTGTATTTGTATGCTCTCTCTTATTTTCGAGAATCTTCCCCATCATTTGAAAAGGTTAAAGAAAGTATCTAATGATGGGTTTACAACTAATCTCAGACACTAAAACGTGAATTTCTGCAATACAAATGCGTGTTTTCCTGTGAAAAACATACTTTTTTTTTTTTTTTAATGTATGAATCCTGTGTTGGCAGGGTAGTTAATTGAGAAAATATTTTTATGTATGTCTTGGTAAGGGGTTAGGTCTTATCAGATAGAAACATCAGAAAGACGTACGTTTTAAGTGGAATGAAAAATAAACTTCAGGTTCATAAAAGCTTAGTAATTTAGGAGTTTGTTGAATTAATACCAGCCCATATCCTAAGTAGACTGGTGGAGCAATTAATATTGTATGTATGTATTTATTTGTTTAGGTTTCTTTGCTTGTTTTTAAGAGACAGGGTACTTCTACATTGCCCAGGCTGGTCTCAAACTCCCAGGCACAAGCGATCATCTCACCTCAGCCTCCCAAGTAGCTGGGATTACAGTAATATTATTCCTTCCCACCCAGCTTGGAAACAGTACTTTTAAGTTCATCTAGCTGGCAAGTTTTATGATTCTCATGTGATTGAATTATAGAATGTCTCATTGCTATCTAACTCCTTAGGAAATCTAGGCAGGTTTAAAGCCTAGACTGGGAGCAGACTGCCTGGATTGAATTCCTGACCTTTGTCCCTCAATTTTCTCATGTGTAAAATGGGGATGGTAATAATACATATTATAGGCATTTCTGGATTGAATCAGTTAATAGGTATAAAGCATAGGGGATACTCCCTAACATATACTGGATGTGATATATGTATTAGCTATATGCGGTCTCCAAATGAACTTTAAAGAATAGAGGTAAGTGAAATGAGTAGAGGTTTTTGCTTGGCATCAAAGATTGTGAAATTATGGTGGATTCCAGATATATATATTTTTTTATTTCTCTTTTTGCAGTTTTTGGCCAGAACTGGGGTTGAACTCACCACCTCCAGCATATGGGGCTGGCGCCTTACTCCTTTGAGCCACAGGCGCCGCCCTTTTTATTTTAATTTTTTAAGAGTTAGGTCTTATTATGGCCCAGCTGGTCTTGAACTTCTGACCTGAGGTGATCCTCCTGCCCCAGCCTCCTAAGTTGCTGGGATTACAGACATAAGCCATGGAACCTGGATATATTAATAGTAAATCTTAGGTATTTTTTCATCTAGAAAGTATTTTCAAGCAGTCATATTTAAGTAGCTATTTAATAGGTACAGAGATTAGTAAAGAAATCTGTCTTAAATACAGCAAATCTCTAATACCTTTGGGATCCCAATTCATAATACAAGGCTATAGAAAAATAGTTTTCTTCTAACCAAAGAAATACTATTCAGTTTCTATACTATCACAATATAAAAACTACAAGCAAGCTATTCATTTTATCTGCATGTAAATATATGGAATTTGTATCTTTTTATTGATTCCTTTAAACTGCATCATGAAATTCATGAAATGATGAAATCCACAACCCATTCAGCTGACTTCATAATGCAAATGCCTACTGCACTTAACAATATTGGGTTAAAAAGGATGTGACTATTAGTTAAATTTGCCCATCTTTAACACCAATAAGAGATGGTTACTTTCTGGAACATTAGGCATGTTTATTGTTAAAGGTGGAAATCCTAAAGCAGTTGCTAGCTTTTAGGTTGGATTGGGGCTTTTGAAACCTAGTGTTGAGATTTCTGAATTTATTATTCTTAAAAACAAAAATAAGTGGTATTTTTAAAGAGGAAACATTTAAAATTTCCTTTCTTCTGATGTTTTTGTAATAGATAGCATCATGATGACAGCTTCATTCTGCCCGCTACAGGATGAAGGCCACACCTAGGTGCAGCCCAGCTTTGAGCTCCGCTGGCCTGGGTCTGATGAGGTCTCATTGGTTCTCCAAAGGCTGTCAGCTCATTCCTTCGTGTACACTGAGGGTGACCCTGGTGGGGTCTTAGTTTCCAGTGGTCTCCATTCTGTTGTAAGTGTGGTGCATCTTGCGTCTCCTTCTTACGCCATAGATTGCTCTGCATGTTCTTTTACGTTTCTTACACCATTTTTCTCCCACTCTTACTTCATCTCCTCTCTTCATAGACATGGATTATCTTCAGGGGGCTTCCCTCTTCTTCTCTCCAAGCAATTTGCATCCCAAAGTAATCTAAACTTAATTTAGAAGGACTCTATAATTTTCATCCTTCAGTAGTTCCTTACTTGTACATGTTTCACTTTTTATTTTGGATACAGAGTCTCACTATGTCACCCTCAGTAGAGTGCCTTGGTGTCACAGCTCACAGCAACCTGAAACCCCTGGGTTAAGCAATTCTCTCACCTAAACCTCCCAGGTAGCTGGGACTACAGGCACCCACCACAACGCCTGACTATTTTTTTCTGTTATTGTTGTCATTGTTTAGCAGGCCTGGGCTGGGTTCAAACCCACCAGCCCCAGCTCATGTGGCTGGCACCCCAACCACTGAGCTACAGGCACCGAGCCTGTGTTTTACATTTTAAACCATCTCATATAGGCTCTTCCTTGTTTCTATCACTGTATTTTAGCAACTGATTTTTCTAGCAACTATTATTTTATATGTGCTTAAAAGTTAATGGTTAAGAATTAGCTTCTTTAGAATCTAGGCATTAAAATCTTAAGGTGTTTTGTATAGGTTTGTCTAAATTGAGCCAATATTCTAAAATAATAAAGTCTCGAGAGAGGTTGTCCCTTGTTCTAATTTTGATCAATTTCAGAATTTTTAAACTCAGGTTTGCCTATATGGATTGTGATACTGCTGCTGCTTAAACAGAAGAGGAAGCATATTAGTCATTTGTTTTCTGTACTTATAGAAATGGTATAATTCTGGGTATCAAATAGATTTCTGAAGAGCACATCTACTGCCAATCACTCTATTCTTTCTGTTGGTAGACGCAATATTTAGCAAAGGCACGGTGACTTAGAACTGGAGAGGATATTGTGAAATATGTACATATAATTGTTTGCCTTTAGATTCTGCTATTTTGAAAAAAAAGATCTTTCAGAAAGTAGGTTAGGACTAGGAAGATTGTTTTGCTTGACTGGCTTCAGTATTTCCAATCGGTTTCTAGGTCAGGTGGAGTTTGGGTCTGTGGGGTCTGTCATCCGTGTCTTTGGGGAATTTAGGGAGATGTAGCCATGATGAAACATTGCACAATTTCCCAGAGTGGTGTATGTACCCTCAGGATGTGTGTGCACACATATGTGTGAGGCCATTAATTCTGCTGAATGGGGGTTACCCAGATTAAACATTGTTTCTGGATGTGTCCATGAATGAGTTTCAGAGGCAATACATGGAAGGGGGAAGGTCAGCTGAGTCCTATACATTAATATTTGGGTGAATTTGGGTGAAGTTTAAACAGAATTTATGCAAGTGTCATCTTAAGAAATTTGAGGACTTTACCACCAAGGATAAGGCAGTGAATTATTATCTACAGAAATATAATAATTTCTATCCCCACATAATGTATATTCTGGGCATTAAAATGTTGAGTCTGGAAATAATTTCCATTTCCAAGTGATATATGCTGTGAGAGTTAAAAAAAATTATCTGGTGTATATGGCTTAATCCATAAAAAATTACTTGGTTTATATGGCTTAATGGTTTTGCTCTCTTTTAAAGTTTTATATTATTTGAATTTTAGTGTAGAGATTCAAAGGGAACTTAAAAGTGATGTTTCCATCTTCTTTATAAGGATAAGTATATGCCATTCTTAATAGATAACTTAGTAGGTAATAATAGCCATGATATTAATGATGATTACATTAGTGAGTAACATCTAATGAGAGTTTAGGATGTACCATGCCAAGCATATGTTAGGAAGTGTACTTGCTTCAATCCTCAGAGCAGCACTCTCAAATTCTAGTCATCTTGTTCTCATTTTACAGATGAGGCAGCTGAGTCTTAGAGAAACTACATGCCCAGAGTTCCATGGCCAGTAGATGGAAGAGCTAAGATTCAGCTCCACTGAGCTCTAGAACTTACTTACTTCCACCTGCACTGCCTGGGGCTGTCAGTTAGTATCTTTCATTCATGAACTTTGAATAACTGAAGATCACCTTCCCTGTTCTTTATAATAATGATTGCCCATTTACCAAAAAATAATTTTTAAAAACTAGAGATCTCTTTTTAAGCCAATAAATGAAAAATATTTTTCTCTTGCTACTTGGGAGAAGTCAAGGTTTTTTCTATCTTTAGACTTTACAGATCTATTCTTATTCAATAAATTGTGCTTAAGTCAAAGTCTTTTCTCTTAAAGTCTCAAAGTCTTTAGAAGTTGTCATAAGTAAAAATCTCTGCGTGAACTTGACTGCACTTTATTTCTTCTGGAAATAGTTGTAGTAAGATGGATGATAATCTTGACAAATCTAATAACTATCTCACATTTCTATTAAGTTATCTATGCACTAGACAGTTCTATCTAGCTTTCTTTGTTACGAGAATGAAAGTTAATTCAGTAAAAGTGTTTCCTTTTTCTGTCATTTATTTTATAGAAATGAATGTGCACATGAGAATGCACATGTATTTCTAGGCCATCCAGTAGTCATGAGGTTATCATATCAACTTATAATTTGGAGTAATTTTAGATTAAAAATATACCTTACAAAGATAGTTACAGAGAGTTTCCATACATCCTTCACCAAAGTGTAAAAAATTTTGCTAATTACCAATAGTCAGGAAAATCTAGTGCCACATGTATTTAAAGTATTCAAACAATGACATAAAATGAGACAAATTGACCGTGCCTCTCTTTATTTTCAATATTCTATAGCTCTATAAGATATATGAGACTGGGCTGAATTTCTTTTAATCTTCAGAATGAAGTATTGTTTTAAAAAATTAGCCAACAACTTGACATTTCTTTTACATGTAGAGAAATTTTCAATTTTAATCAAACTTTATCATGGATTGAATGAGCATTATGTTTTATAAAAGTTAAACTGGGGGGGGTTTCTTCCTAAAAACTTCTAAATGTGTAGGCTTCCACTGAAAATCCAATATGGAAGACACACAGTTCATATTTTAGCGGTGGAAGACTGCACGTACTTTGTGAAGTACTTCATGCCTTTTCCATGAACACATATTACTTTGGAAGTTAGCATTCCTGTATCAATATTAGTAATAGTTGTTTTCTCAAACTTTTACAAGTTGACAAGCCTAGTAAGCACAGCATTTAATTTAAAGTGGAACTTCATTTTCTTTTCTGGAAAGCACGTAGTTATTGTATTTGGTGAACTGAAGGTTCATGAATCTGTTCTAATGAGTCTGTCTTCTACCCGTGTAAAATCCATGTGATCTAATATGTGTGAAAAATGTGAATGTTCAGTGAGACTTTAAGGAAGTAATTAAGTGTGAGAATTAGTTAGCCATAGAGTAGGGTTCATTATTAAGGTGGCAGAATCAGAGCTTTGTGGAAATTTTGTTAGCCAAACATTTGATTTTTTAAGTATGAATTTGACTCTCAAAAAAGAAAGCTACCAAATGTGGTTTATTTTCCTTAACTAAATAAAATATACCCATAGTGAGAGCTGGGAGCAGTATTCCCAAACATCATATTGTATAATGAAATAAAGCTGCTTTGGCTTTGAGCATACAAGACATTTAGACTGATGACCTTTTGTTTTTCCTTGGGCTCTAATATCTGGCCGTATTTTTGTGTATTTTCTAGAACTGCATTTTTGTAGACTAGCTGGGAGAATGGGCCTTGCTTACTTCCACTGTGTGACATAGCTGTTTACAGTGCTCCTCCTCTCCAACCCCTTCTCATCTTTTCCTAGATGCGCATCGGGAATTCCTTCACAGGCCTGCATCTGGATACGTGCCAGAGGAGATCTGGAAGAAAGCTGGTAAGAATTGTTTAAAAACACGAGTTTCGTGTTCTGGCAGCTGTGTGCAGTTGTTAATGCAGTGATGTGAAGAATGACAAGAAGGGACTTCACTGCTAACAACAACAACAACAGCAGAAACAAAACAAGACAAAAACCCCACAAAACAAAACAAAAAACCTGATTAATATTCTCAAACCAAGCCTGATTAGAACATGAAATGGTTTTTATTTTAGTAGCATCTGCTAGTGCCATTATAATTGAGAGGCTGGCGGTATTTCCATTATACAAACCCTGTTTTTTTGTTGTTTTTTTTAAGGGCTATAATGGTTTCAAGCTGAAACTTGGCATAGGTGGTCTTAACTTGCATGTTTTGTTTTTTTTTCTCTGATGAAAAAATACCCAGTATTTTAGGAATTAAATTATATAGTTTACATATAGCATTTTTCTTTGTATCCTGAAAATATCATATCAGATCTAGTTGCCTATTTAAGGTACTCAAATTATTTTTTCGTTACAGTCAACTTTTAAAGTTACTCTTCTGTGCTAGTTAATGTTCAGTGATTACTTTCTAAAGTAATAAAGCATAAATCTGTTTTAAGAGTTAGAGATGACATTAAAAATATACTGTGTCTTTGAGTTGCTGTAACTATAACTGTTAAAATAGTTTATGTATCTGAGTTGGGAAACTGGGAAATTTTGCTTCTGCAAACAAACGGCTGTAGTAAGGCTGGCAACACTAATCGAATAACCGACGCAAAGGGTATTTGTTGTTTTTATTCTACACCAGAATTTTCTTTGGGTTTTGATTTGATTTAGCTGTGTTTATATTTATGTGTAACTTGCTTACTCTCTGGTCACTCACTTTTATTTCATCCAAGTATTACAGATTTTTGAAGAAATACCTGTTTTTGTAAGAGTAACAGTTTTAAAATCTGATGGTACTGTAGGCTTTGTAGCTTAGGTTGAAAACCAGAAAGCTCTCTTGCATGTATAATATGCAAATTAGGTAAAGTCATTAGAGCAGCGGTTCTCAACCTGTGGGTCGTGACCCACAGGAACTGGATTAAAGGGCCACGGCATTAGGAAGGTTGAGAACCACTGGCTTAGAGGTTAAACTCTGTATGTGGCTCACCTTCATAGTTTTACCAGATTTATGGCAAGAGTCATATGATGTTCTCAAGCTGTTAAAAATATGTTGGTATCACCTACCTGAAAATGGGTTGATACTTCTTTTTTCTGACCTTTTTTCTCTTCTATTTTTAAACTGCAACTTACTCCAATCAGCAGTACAAAGAATTGTCATTTTGGACAGCAGAGGGTGACTTTTTAAGTTGAAGGGAGACAGTCTTTTCTCTGCATTTCTTTACTTATATGTATTTAGATTAAAATTTTGATAGTTCATAAAGAAAAATTGCGGGTAAGGTCTTGTGTAATCTAAATTCCTTCTGTGCTATTATCTATCTGCTCAATTCTTTGTTTGACTGCTATTAAGTGAGAACAGATTTTTCTGAATATACCACCTTCGTTGGAAAGTCAACTTGAATAGCTATGCACAAAGGAAGTCTTACCGTAAGTGGTAAGCAACTACTGTGCATTTTCCACTTAATTGATTGTTGTTGTTGTTGTTGTTTTCCTACTTGACACGTTGTAATCTACTGAATCTACCATTATTTTCTTCACTTGTCTGTTTCGAGAGTTTCCAAACCTACATTCTGATTGTACTTTAGGTGTTGGGGGCATAGGAGAATCCAGAAAGAACAATACTTGTTTTCTGTTGTGTCCTGTACTCTCTAAGAATGGTTAAACCTTACCAAGGAAATGTTTGGGTTTTGTTGTTTCTATCAACTATATGAGGTCTTCAGTCTAAAATATGACTTGTAGTGGAACAGATTACATTTGTATTCTTCTCATAGAGGTTTTCCTGACCTGCTGCACATGAACAGTTTAGGAAGAGTTTTCTATAGATGGATGCTAAATTTAAAGGGGCATATTAAATCTTTATAGTACAAATGGCAGCTTCATCTGGAAATCCCCAAATAACTGTTTATAGTATTTATCTTTATAGACTTCTTAAAAGGCATTTCTAGTGTTCCCAGTGTCAAGGCATCCAGCATGATGAAAACACCAAGGACACAATGTGACATGCGCACTGAGCATGTTACAATTTGAAGGCTTTTATGTAGGATTCTAAACTTGCCTATGGGAGAGGGTTTTTTTTTGTTTGAAAAGAACCCATAAAGTGTTTCTTTGCAATAAAAGTATTATATAATTATGGCAGAAGATAAGTAAAGGTTAAAGCATTGAAAATTACAAAAGGGGCAGAACTCTAAAAATTTGATGAGGTATAACCAATGCATCCTTTATCATAGAAAATTAAAATACCAAAAGTACATCTATAGCTTGTACTTGAAAGTACATCATACAGCTTTCTGTGCTATTTTATTTTAAAGTGATTTCATATGAGCAGAAAAGTTACAAAAAATTATACTTTTCACCCTTATTCTTCTATTTTATTATTTTTGCTTTTCTCTTCTTTCTTTTCTCTTTTTTTCTCTGATAAATAAACTACGTGTATGAATGTGCATACGTGTGTATGTATGTTTTCTAACATTTGAGAGTAATTGCAGATGTGATATCCCTTTATCCTAAATATTTTAGTGTATATTTTTTAAAAAGGATACTTTCTTACATAACCACAGTACAATCAAAATCAAGACATTGACATTGATGTGACACTATTATTTCATCTGCAGACCCTATGCAAATTTTGCACATTGCCCTAATAATACAATATAATAATATAGTCAATACACATTTTTAAAGATTAGACCTTCTAACAAATGTCCAAGGCCCATCAGTTTTTCCCTAAAAGTAGTATTTTTTAAGAGCATAAGTAACAAACTCAAAAGTTACAAAGGGTCCTTATAAAACTTGGAAGAAATCTAACATAAAGATAGTTTTAAGATTGTAACTGAATGTTTTCTTCAGTATATTTCTTTTCACATGATCAGAAAATGTTTGCAGTTGGTAATAAATATTCAAGCACCTTGCAAATGTCCTACCAATTCTCTTTGCTGATCTGTATATGCCTGTGGGATTAGAATAGGAATGTATAATTTAAATATAAATTGCCTGATTTGCATATACAATTAGTCAAGCTACTGCTTTGATCATAAGCAAAAATTATTGTCCTGTATTACCACTTAGATAGAATTTTAATTCACCTTGAATATTCAAACTAAATTAGACCCTGGCTGTATAGTTAGAAGGGCAGTACTTCCCTGGTGCCCCAAGTCATTTATGACAGGGTAATAAAGGCATCTTTTCTCCTCCTGGTGAAGCAGGTGCTGTAAGCTCTGGCTGTAATACTCTGATTCTATCCAGATTTTAAATGCATATCTTAAAACAGCTAACAAACACCTAACATTTTCGTCAATATTTCCAGTCTGGATCTTTTTCTTATTATTTTGGTTTATAAAGCCCAGCAGACAGTAATTGCAAACTAAAATGATAGAGGCTACAAAAGCCATGACAGTTAATTGCTGCTGGAGGTCTTCTGATGCTCCGCAAGCCATGGAGTATAGATGTGTGAAACGAACCAGAGAAACTTAAGAAACCATAGTAGTACTTGCATCACTTACATTTTTAATCTACATTAAAACATTTTTATTAGGAATCTATGTTTTTAATTAAACAGAACATTTAATTAAGGTGCTTTTTAAGTGGGTGAAACAATTAAGTACAAACACTTGAATGAAACATGTCATAATTAGTTTTAATAGAGTGTTAATTGGTACTAGGTTTGCCAAGTTAATAATTACTGCTTATTAAATTTTCAATTAATCATTGTCATTTTGCTTTGAATAAAGATGAAAATTAGATAAACTAATTCAGGGGGAGGATATTTTCCCTTGTTAATTAGAACAGTTAATTTTTTAAAATGGAAATTATTTGTTTTAGTTGTCAATCTTATGTTGTAGATTAGTTGAATCTTTGCACCCTTTCCTCAGCCAAAAAGTAAAGTGCTAACTTGATACCTTGAAGGTTTATAGTCAGGCCTGCCTTTTTTGGCTTGTGACATGATTCAATTATATTTGTCTAGTGCAACAGTTGGTTATGCAAAAACAATTATATATATTTGACGAAGCAGACAGAAATTCTAAAATTTCAAAATGAGAAGAGGATTTTCAACAAATCCCTATCATTCATTCCATAAAGGGCTACTCAGGAAATGACCTGATCATCTATTGCATCATTCTTTTAAAAGATCCGTATTAACCTAATTGCTATCTGATTTACCTTTTCACTTTTGTATTGTATTTTTTACCAGCAAAATATATTGCACTTATATAAGTGTACCTGTAAAATCCATTTCCTTTTTTTCTGAATGCTTTACTTATGAACTTTCTATATTCATATTAACCTACAGTGTCATTAAAACTAACTTCTGTAGTTATTCAGACAGGTTTCTTGTGAGTGTCCAGATCTTTTAACTTCTTAATCTGGTCTCAGAATCATTTGTGGGGACACTAGTTGGGTACAAATATTGCTGTAATAATTTAAAAGATTAAATCATAGGAATTTAAAAGATAACCTAGGAGTACAAGTTACTGAAAAATTCTTACCCTTTGTTTTCCTAAATGAATTTCATACACCTGCCAGTTTTTTAGACTGGCAGAACTGCTAAATAATTTGTATGAGAGTAATTCCTGTTCTGTAGAATCCTGTTACAGTAACCAGTATCCAAGGCCCTGAGCTAACCTAGAGGTGTTGTCTTGTCCGGTTCCGCCTGGCTGGCTCACAGAGGAGGCGGTCAACGAGGTGAAGCGCCAGGCGATGACCGAGTTGCAGAAGGCTGTGTCCGAGGCGGAGCGCAAAGCCCACGACATGATCACATCGGAGCGCGCCAAGATGGAGCGCACGGTGGCCGAGGCCAAGCGGCAGGCCGCGGAGGACGCGCTGGCCGTTATCAATCAGCAGGAGGACTCCAGCGAGGTAAGCTTGCCAGTGAAAAGGAGTTTTAGTTAATTAGAGTGCTCATTTGCTATTCCACGATTTCCCAGAAAGTGGATATCGGGCTTTAGACAAATGTTTTTTGGGAAAAAAGTTTAAAACAATTTGGGGAGTCCAAGTACATGTGAAATTAAGCAAAAGCTGATCAGATTTATTTTTATTGGCATATATTTATGTGGTATAAATCCAGATTTGTTACAAACATAGATTGCACAGTGGTCAAATCAGGAGTTTTAGAGTGTCACCCAAATAGTGTCCATTGTACCCATCAAGGAATTTCTCATTATCCCATCATCCACTGTCCTTCTAATCCCTTTGTCCTTTTGAGTCTCCGTTGTCTGTCACTCCACTGACCACATCTTTTAGCACCCATTTATGAGAACACGTGACATTTGCTTTTTTTCTGATGTTTCACTTGAGACAGTAACCTCCAGTTCTGTCCATATTGCTGCAGAAGGCCTGATTCCATTTCTTTTAATAGCTGAATAATACTCAGTTGTGTTCATCTTTTCTTTTCTTTTCTTTCTTTCTTTTTTTTCTACTTTTTCTTTTTTTCTTTTCTTTTTTTTTTTTTTGCAGTTTTTGGCCAGGGTTGGGTTTGAACCCACCACCACCTCTGGTGTATGGGGCCGGTGCCCTACTCCTTTGAGCCATAGGCACCGCCCAGTTGTGTTCATTTTTTGTTAAAGACCTGAAGGAAACTTTGCCAAAAGAAGGTTTTTCATGGGTTATAGTTTAAGGAAAAATTCTTGTAACTTCCCAGCATTATTTAAAAACTGAAACCTGTTCCAATGTGTATGCTTTCCTTCTGATAGAAAGCATTTCGTAGAAATACACTGTGTAAGCAATGGTCTCCAAAGACATGCTGTATGCTGGGGCTTGAAATCATTTCATTAGTTCTAAAGTTCAATGCTAAAATAATGTGTGTAGCAACTAAGTATTTCAAAGAGATCTTATATGTAATCTGTGATATTACATATAATCTGTATTTGCACATTAGTTGTGATAATCAGTAGAATGGCCATTTCCTATCATAACTTTGTTCCCAGAAGTATTTTTATTTAGTGGTATAACAGTGTAGTAATTCTCACACACACAACCACACTCTCTCTCACTCTCCCAGATAAGAATAAACATATGATCTTGACACCAGTCAGTATTTAGCATTATAAAATACAGTGTCAAATGGTACTTGTGATAAGTAGTAAGTATGATTGGATAACCTATGTTAAGAATGATCTTCTGTAGTAATTTCTCTTTGGGTCTCTGCAACAAATGGTTCAAAGATCTTGGAAATAACTAAAATGCAATATCTAAGGTAATTATTTCTAAAATGTAGCTTCTAAAATCAGAGCAATATAGTAATGCTTTCTGTTAATGAATACAGCATCACAATCCTCAACCCCAAAGTAACTTTAAATAAAGAATTACAATTGACTGGTTTCACCCAGATGAACTTGCAGAGACGCAAACTGATATATCAGTCCTCTACCACAATCTATATCTGTAATTTGTGGGGGACATAAGTATTTAATGTGTACCAGGCTTTTTTGTAGATGAAAGACCCTGTGGGAATCACTTGATGCCCAGAGTTCCTATTTAATGTGTAGCAGATGAATAACAAAGGCACAAAAGGAATTGATTTTCAACATTTGAAAGTTTCTCAGGAAAAGAAGGACAAAGGGAAGTTTACCTACCCTTTAACTGCTGACTTTTCTGTTGTTGAATTAAACTAGACATAAATTCAGTTTTATTGGTATCTTGTGGCTAAAATATATAAGGCCTCTGTTTTGTTTTTGTTTTTTTCTAAAATTTTTTATTAGCATGTTTTGAAAAGAACTTGTCTTGCTCTGTTGAAGTTATTAATATTGTGAGGCACGCTTCTTGGCATCATTAAAATATTATCACTTTCATATGAGCATTTTATATCTGTTAGGTATGGTAAGAGTATTTTGTAGGTCACTGAATTCTAAAGACAAACAACTAGAAATAAATTGTCAATTATGTCTTTGTATTTGGGCAATGACATGTTGTATTCCTTCAGTGTCTAAAAGCTTTGTGTCTACTCCTAAAACCTATCCAGAAAAACATGATCTTGACACTAGTATTTAGCATTATAAAATATGGTATATCAAATGGTACTTGTGATAAGTAGTACATATGATTGAATAACCTATGTTAAGAATGATCTTCTGTAGTGATTTCTCTTTGGGTCTCTGCAAAGGAGGGTGGGGATGATAAAACAGATCTTTAATATAGCACTGTCTCTGTCTTCATTAATACTTTCCCAAGAATTTCAAGACTAGGGTTGGGGAAAGAGTTTGGAATTCAGAGGGGCACATTTAATTCCTGGCTCTGGGTCTTACAATTCTTTATGAGAAGGCTGCTAAAACTTTAAAAGCTTTGGTCTTGTCATGATGTGAAGATGAGTGAAAGAGTCTTGTGTAGTGGCTAGAAACTTGAGACATGAGTCGTGTTGTAGGTGAGGAAACTCACGTGGCTAAAGGTACACAGCTAGGAAATGGCAGAATCTCAACTGGAACTCACAGCATGCTGTCAGTCCTCATCTTGTTTCATAACAATGGAAGAAGAATCTTTTTATAAGGATCATTAAGGTAATTTTTGGATGCAGGTAAAGGCAACTTTAGTCTGGCTTCTTAAGCTTTCTTCAGTTTAAATTGCAAGATCACTTTTAAGATTTGGGGTAGAGTCATTCTTTTTCTCATAATTGTAGATAATTTCCTGACAGTAGAAGAGAGAAACATGGAAGATAATTTCATTTAAATAAAACTGAGGCTTCTCTGGACTTGCACATAGTTCTACATGTACATACTAAAAAGGTGGTTTGACCAAGGACTTGACAAAGAAGTAAAGGGTTAATCCATAAAACAACCCAAAGTTAATGTCATTCCCAAGGAACAATCCAAGTGCCTAGTGATGGGTTCAGTTCAGCCATACCTTTTTGCCTAGTTATCATATTGAATTTGTAGATAAATGCTTTTTCCTCCTCAAAATGAGGACACAACTTTGAAGTCAGTGTGTTATTTTTCCCCCACCCTGCTCTTTCCTCACACTTATAAATGTACACCCTGTAATAGAATCAGCCTGACACAAGTCCTTAGCCGTCATGCTTGAATATCACCTGAAGTCTAAAGAGCTCTCTGAGCCCCTCTGGGACAGAGCTGCAACAGGGCTGGCTTCCTTGGGCAGGATAGGGCATCGTATACCAGTTCTCACCATTGTTGGCCTCCAGGGTGGGGAATCTGTTAGGTCAGGATGGTGTGTGCTGAAACGTTACTTCTCAGAATTTTCATCAGTTTTTAAATTCAGGCGTTTTCATGAATAGAACAATTTGACACCAAATAAGGTTCATGTAGCATTGTGCTTTAGACATTTTGTGGATTTTCTTAGAAAAAGAGGCCTTAATTCATAGAAACGAGAGATGTCTGCCCATAATAGTAAAAATATACATTCTCCTTAAATTATAAGAGCTATTGATTTAAAACTGTATTTCAAAATTAATAAGCATTCTTTAAAAATGTGACCTGCCCAGGCTAGTTTGTTATTTTATACATACAACTAAATTACTCATGTCCACTTTTTCTTTCAACAACAAATTATGGAGGCGTCATGGATAGTGCTATCACAGAGGCCACATCAGCCCCTGCTTTATGTTGATTGTTATTTACTGGAGGAGTCAAATAACAACATTGTAAGAGTCATAATGAAGTTTAATGTGAAGGCTTTTGAAAAAAAAGTTTGGTTTCATCTGCTTCTTATGGGTGATCCAGAACTGGTCAGCAGCTGCCCTGTACCCCCTATGCTTATCACCTCTCTTGCAGGGAAGTGGGAAGATAGAGTGGGAAGCTTTGCCAGGCTGGCTGATGAAGTGTTTTAGAAGGGTTAGGTACATTGCAGTGTGCAGAGAGATTGGCGGAAGCCAAAAGGAGGGACCAATCAGTGTCAGGAGAGAGGGAGAAAACTGTTAGATGAGGATGGTTGGGAGTGGTGCTGGGAGTGGGAGAAGTTGGATGTTTTGGCTGCATACTCACGAGATAGAATGGGCAATATGTGGTGATTGATTTGCTGTCAGGAAAGAAGAGGGAGTCGGAGTCACGGTTTTCAGTGAGTTTGGGATATACACATTGGGTGATTTTACTTGAATGACCTTCATAAACTTGTGGAAGAATAAATTGAGCACAAAGGCTTAAGTTCATCCTGTCTAATGGGAAAACCAGTAAAGTACTCTGCCGGATGATATTTACGTCTGTCACCTCGTGTAGTTATAATAAAGATTATACACCTTCTACTCTCAAGTGTCTGGTTTAGGTAAGTTATAGGCCATGGTCAGCTGGTTAGATAATCATCTGACCAGCACACCTCAGAGCCAGATGGGTGTGGTAGAAAGGCTATGAGAGGAGGACCCAGAGACCTGAATCTGTCCCCATCGTGGGTCTTTGGATGATTGTGTGTATTCTTGTCAGCCTTCATCTCTCCTTAAGGAATGAAAAATGATATTCATTTATCTTACACCTTTATTTAAAGATATTTTTACATAAATGTTTTAATTTATAATATTTTAAAAGCTATAAAACAAGGCATTACTGTCTAGTCATCTTCCAGACAGTTTGGTTTTTAATCACAATATGCACTAAACTGTTATGAGCCAATATTCTTTCCCCTTTCCTTCTTTTTATCTGAAATCAGCTTCTATTGTAGACATCTACTTGTCTCTTTACTAGATCATGTTTAATCTATATAATCCAAATCTGTAGCAATGTAGATGTGGATAATAATTCATAAATTACTACTCTCTCCCCTTCATAGGGATTTTAAGGAATCTGAGCTTTAGAATCAGAAAACTAGAGTTCTGGTCCTAGCTTGGCTGTTTGTTTCTTCTGAGCTATAGGTAGCTCTAACTTCTGTGATAATTTCTGAAGTTAGCCGCCTTCTTTCTATCTCACTTTTCATATCTGTATGGAGCTAGTCATGCCCATTTCACATAGGAAAACCAGTGTTCTGAAAGGTTGACAGTAAAGGATGGAAACGTTTCAAGAGAAGAGAAGAGTTAAAAACACTTAATTGGTGAGGTTAATAGGAAGAAGGCTTGGAGTCAGGAATAAATAATGCATAGATATTACTTGTAGGAGTGCCATACATCCGTAACTTACCCAAACTTGGAAAACTTTGGAGTAAATGAGGATGCTCTTTTGCTAAGAAGCAGGCTGTCCCAATCACACAGGAACCTCTTGTCAGCAGGGGAGTGCATGAAGTTTGTTTTACTTGACATGAAATAAGACGACCTATAATGAGTGTTTAACCCTGCACCAGGCAGGATACAACGGGCTTTCTACACTTTCGCTCATTTACTTCCCATATCAGCTCTGATGGAGTAGATAGTGTTTTCTTCATTTTGCAGGTAAGACAGCTGAGTCGTGGGGGTGTTAGGCCACCTGCTCAGCGGCTCGTAGTCCGTCCACAGCCTGGGTCTCACAGCACTTTCTTCATAGCCACGTGGCAGGAGTAGGGTGTGTACTGGCACATCTACTTCTTTATTGGACTTCTTTCAGATTATTTCTACTAAGTTGTTTAACTTTCGATGGGCTTATAGATTAATAATTATTATTAACAATAGAATGACACTACACTTGTGGTGGAGACCTAAGCAAGATGATGCTTTCTGTACTTCCTCTTTTTACAATGTGTGATATGTATATTTCCTCTAGAATGTAACGCCTACATTAGCAAAAATCAGAAGTCAGTGAATCTGTTCATCTTAAACTGTTATTTTTTTTCTGTTTTTCTATTTCCTATACATGTACAAATAAAGGTGTTTTGTTTTTGTTTTTTTTTTTCTAGTAAATACTGTAAGATTTTGGCTATTTCCATAGAAACTTCTGTAACTCTTATTTGGGATCCACAACTTGTATATTACCTTAGGTGATTGAAGCACAAACCGGAAATGAGCATAGAAACAGATACTAAATAATTGTACTGTTCTAATAGTTTCAAGTTTTAAGCCACAAAGTGATTTTTCCCCGGATTAAAATAGCCTTTAATCATTATTCTAATATAGGTGCAGCTCTGCACAATCGTATCAAACTTGGGAAGTTTGTGGCTCTTAAGCAGAGACGCTGATCAAATCTTTATACTTTCTATTTCCTGCTGAGCCTTGATGGTGTGAGCTAGTCACTCTGAGAGATTCATCTTTTACTTTTAGATGAGAGTGGACCTGTGCAGGCTGCCCCACGCTGTGGAAATGCTCTCTATGTAGACTGAGTAGAATGTAGGATTCTTCCAGCATTAAAGTCCTCACAGTCTGCTTAGTCCAAAGGCGTTGGCACCCTCAGAGCACAAGTTATAATGCTTTGAAACTATCACATTTTTCTAATTAAAAGGTCAGCTGTTTGATTATGTAGATGTTCATGGTGAAGTGGACAGAACACTGGACTTGGAACAGACTTGAGTTGCTCACTTCTTAGAGCTTTGGTTTTCTTATCTGTGGAACTGGGATAATGTTTATGTGACCTACTTTGTAATTTTGCTGAGAGGTGTACAAGTATTTTATTTTTTTAAAAGTTACCTTGAAAATAGGCATTGTATCTATGTAAAAGATAGAGAAAATAAAAACCAAATAAGAAATGATTCTGGGCTGTGTGTAGTAGCTTACAACTAGAATCCCAGCAATTTGAAAGGCCAAGGTGGGAGTATTACTTGAGCCCAGGAGTTCAAGACCATCCTGGGCAACATAGCAAGACCCTATCTGTACAAAAGATTTAAAAATTCACCAGGTGTGTAGTAAATACCTGTAGTCCAAGCTACTTGGGAGGCTAAGGCAGGGGGATCCTTTGAGCCCAGGAATTAGAAGTTGTAGTGAGCTATGATGACACCACTGTATTCTAGTCTTGGCAACAGACCAAGATTCTGTTTCTAAAAAATTAAAAGTAAAAAATGAGGATGGGCACGGTGGCTCTTTCCTATAATCCTAGCCCTCTGGGAGGCCAAAGTAGGAGGATAACTTGAGCTCAGGAGTTTAAGACCAGACTGAGCAAGAACCAGATCCTGTCTCCATTGAAAATTTAAAAATTAGCTGGGCATTGCTGTGGTGCACACCTGTAGTTCTCAGGAGACTGAGGCCAGAGAATAGCTTGAGCTCAGGAATTCAAGATTAGCCTGAGCCAGAGTGAGGTCCCATCTCTACTAAAAATAGAAAAATTAGCCAGGCATGATGGCAGATGCCTGTAGTCCCAGCTACTCTAGAGGGAGGCTAAGGCAGAAGAGTCGCTTGAACCAAGGAGTTTGAGGTTGCTGTGAGCTAGACTGATGCCATGGCACTCTAGCCTGGGCAACACGATGAAGACTCTGTCTCAAAAAAAAAAAAAAGAGAGAAAGAAAGAAAGGAAGCGATTCTATAATAGGAAGATGACATGGGAAATAAAGTATCAACTATGTGAGATTGGAAAGGAAATAAGAAAAACTACAGAAGTCAAGCTTGTTGGGATTGGCTTTGAGTAGGTATAGGGGCCAAAGAAAGAGGAGTTTGCAGTAAAATGACATAGAGTCTTGGGTCTGAGTGTCTCCAGTGACTAATATGGACAATTTAGTGGTTAGGATTTAGGTAATTCTGACTTAGAGGAGCATACTGGGGCAGCTACATAAAGAACAGCCAGTTGAGAGTAAGAGTGAGAAGCTCAAGAGGGAGGTGAGTGAGGAGAGTCCTTTGCTTACAGCTGATAGTTGAAACGATGGCTCTAACGAGGAAGAGTTTAGGAAGGATGGGATATTTATCTTTGCTATGCTAGTGCCCTCCCACTCCTGCCAAATATTTACAGGGGAATGAACAAACAGAAGAGAAAGTTATAGTGCAAGAACAACTTTTAGTACCATCTAGGAAACCAATATTAGAGAAAATTTCAATAAGGAGCACTTGAAAGGGAGGAATGAGGAAGTTGTTAGCAGTGGTGAATCTTCAGAAAGTGTGAGGACAGTGTGGATGGAGAAAAGAGAGTTACTAATGACACATAAAGAGAAAGTAAGTTCATGTTCTTTATCTGTTGGAGGGACTAGGTGCTCTCTGATTCTAAAAGTTGTCATGGGCCTGATCTGGAGCAAGGATTGGATCTACCTCCTCCCTCCTTCCAGGCAAAAGGAGGAGGGAGTCTCAGTACCTGCCATTCATTCAAGACCTACTGACCTCAAGCACCGTGTTTAGCACTGACATAATCCTGGATAAGCCTGCTTTACAGGTTTGCCATCCCAAGAGGATAAGGAACTTGCATGTGGCTCTAAAGTCCCTAAGTGATGAAGTTGGAAATAAAATGCAGGTCAGCTTGACTCTGAAGTCTATGCCATTCCCATCATGCACCTGACACTTTGCCTTTGGTGCCTCCAACTTCCTGGTCCAACCTCTGTCTACTTTCAGGGGTGAAGTCTCCTTCTACTCTGTTCCTGCAACAATAGGATCTGAGAAAAGATCTGAGATCCACAAAGCATGACATTTTGGAAAGAGTAGTTGATGTGTAGTCCAAAACATCTGGGTGAATGAAACCTTAGTTACGTAATTTTATATCTTTGTGACTTTGGGCGAGTAGTTTACTTAGAAAGTTATTTGGGCATGTTGGGTTCTGACACTGCAAAATGTGTGTGAAAATGGGTTTAAACTGTCAAGTGGAATGCACATATAAGATGCTGTGATTTGAGTGTGAATTTAAGTCAGCATGTTACCGTCTGTAGAGTTCTTTACATTTTGGAAGTTTTAATTGTAATCATTTTATTTAAATTTATTAAGCATTAATTGTGTGCAAATACTTTGAGGAATTTATTGATGCGTAAAATTTAAAGTTAATGCAGGAGAAAATACTTTGTCTCTCAGAAAAAGAATATTCAATAGTAAATATGAGAAGGGACATATTTTGCTAGAAGGACGTAAAGACCATTATCTGTGTATCTAAAATAATAAGATAAAGGAAATTATTATCAAAGAAAATTGCTGATATGAAACAAAGTGTCAAAAATCTTTCATACCCATTTTGGCATTCAAAAGCCTCAGTCCATCATCTCTACTTCCCTAGATAGCCTTGTATTTACTCTGTTCAGCAAAGGGGAAGTTTGTAATCAGCCTCGAGTTCTTTATTTGACTCACAGACTGACTTTGGTCACTTGGCTTGTTCTTATTTTGCAGATAGGGAGGAAAATAGTCTTTAGGCTAAAAAGGGAACACTTTATCATAAATAAAGGAACTACTATAAAGTGCCACAGCTTTGGGAATGAAATTTCCTATCAAATGGCTCGTTGTGGGCTTTCTATACTATTATACTAATTTCAGTCCTGAGAATGGGGAAGAGGGGGGAGGAGGAGAAGGAGAGAGGGACATTGGTGAGTTCTCACCTAAAGCACACAATGTAAGGGTCTACAGCACATTCCCTAAGTGAAGGGCTCAATTATAACTTAAACTTTACTTTAGAAACGCAAACAACGTAACCTAATCCTTTGTACCTTCCTATCAATCTGAAATAAAAATTTTAAAAAGTAGAAAAAAAAACCACTCCTGAGAGGCCTGAAAGAGAACCTCAGTTATTAAAAAATAAATAAAATAAAATAAACAAATAAAACAACCATCAGGAAATACTAACTAGCCTTAATATAAAAAAGTACACATTGAAAAATGTAAATTAGTTTTAAGCCATTGACTACCTTTTCCTCCACTAACACATACACTTGTGGGTGTTAGGCATAATTTGTAGTTTCTACCTTTGTAAACAGCAGGAAGCGGAGAAACTTAAACTGATCCAAACTGGAGCACTCACAAAATCCAGTACCTTCCGCTGTTCCCAGAATTGCGACTGTGCAGGGACTGGGTGTCACTGGTCAGGCATCAGTCTTCCAAGTATGGATCAGCTCACAGGAAATTGAATAGATGAATTCTGTATTAGTAGGAAATTACTTTTTTAGTTTTCAAATAAGCTTTTAAAAAGGCACACGCACTTTGAGGTTTTTCTGAGTCGAACCTTCACTGAAGTTCCCTCACATTCATTGCAGTCTAGTGTCAAGAGAAATGAAAGTTTACAGATTGTTTTGTAACTTGGATCATTTAAATTGCTCTTTGTTGTATGTTCCTACAGCTGAAAGCTGTTTTTGTCCCAGTGGTAGGTGGTAAATGAACAGGATTGAACAACTTAAGGATGAAACTAGAGGTAAAACTAGCCAGACTCCTCAAATCCTGGGTCAGAACCAGGCAATACTAGGCAAGAAGGCTCAATTCACAGCAGCTTCGCGACCCAGAACATCTGTTTCTGTATTTGGCATAATTCCACCTTTTTATTTGTAAAATTGTTCCCATCTTTGAAAACACTTTAAAAAATAAAGAAGTCCCCCATTCTGTCTCCTTGTCCCACTTCCCAGCACATACATTTGTAATTACCTGGTTTAGTCTGTGTGTTTAATCAATTTAAACCCAGAATGTTGCATACATCTGATTTCAATCTGAAGGAGCCATTGAGCATTGGGCAGTTACCACCCTCATGTCTGCCAAAACACACCTCTGCCAAGAAACAGATAGGACTCACACCAGGGTATTTCCTAAAGAAGCCACTTGACTCAGATTAGATGTTTAATTTCCTTAAAATATTGTTTTGGATTTGAGTCTCTGTTCTCTAATTGGGATATTCTAATGTAATTTAGGAATATTGCTTATTTGCTGAGTTTGATCCAGGATCCAGCTGGCATTGTTGTAGAAACCTAAACCTCAAGGAAGTAGACTCCACTCTGCGCGCTGAGTGCCATCCATGACTGCTCTAAAGGGCCAGCCAGGCCCACATGTGTTCATGTCTTTTTGGAACCAGGATATGTGCAATGCAGTTAAACTAATTTTGAGAGAATAGGGCTTTCAGTTATAGGACTGAAGCTTCTGATCAGAGGTTCACATCTTTTGAAATATTTTCTTAAGTTAATGTAGAAAAATAGCTTTGTTCTACAAGTAATGATTAATTTTAACTTTATTTTACTTTTTTTTGAGTCAGTGCCTTACACTGTTTATTGCCCAGGCTGGAGTGGCTGGAGGGCAGTGGCCTGATGATAGCTCACTACAACTTCTAATACTCCTATCTCAGCCTACATCTCAGGACTATAAGCATGTGCCACCAAACCTGACTTTTTTTTTTTTTTTTTTGTAGAAATTGGGTCTCCCCATGACAGCCAGGTTGGTCTCCAACTCCTGGCCTCAAGTGATCTTTCACTCCTGCCTCTTATTAAAGTACTGGGATTATGGGCATGAGCCACCATACGTGGCTGTTTTCTTATGACATTGACATATCAAGTTTCCAGATTTCCTCATCTGTGTTTACTTAAAACACCTTTCATTGGTTAGAATTTGAGATCGTAATTTTTTGTTTTGTTTTGCTTTTCCTTGTTGAGCTATAATTATCCTTCCCTTCCCTTTCATCTCATCATTTTCCTTCCCTGCCCTTTCCCCTCTCCTTCTGCTTCCTTTCCCTTCCCTTCCCTCCCCTTTCTCTTTATTCGTTCTCTTTCTCTCTTTATTTCCTTCCTCCTTCCTTCCTTCCTTCCTTCCTTTCTTCCTTTCTTTCTCTCTTTCTTCCTTTCTCTCTTTCTTTCTTTCTTCCCTTTCTTTCCTTTCTTTTGCCAGGACTGGGTTTGAACCCACCACCTCCGGTATATGGGGCTAGCACCCTACTCCTTTGAGCCACAGGCTCTGTCCCTACCTTTCCCTTTCTCTTCCCTTCCCTTCTCTTTTCTTCCCTTCCCTTCCCTTCCCTTCCCTTCCCTTCCCTTCCCTTCCCTTCCCTTTCCTTTCATAATTTTCCTTCCCTTTTTTATTTTCCTCCTCCCTTTCCCTTTCCCCTCTCCTCTCCTCTCCTCTCCTTTCCCCCTCCCCTTCCCTTCTCTTCCTTTTCCTTCCCTCCCTTTCTTCCTTTCTTTTTCTTTCTTGCTTTCACTTTCTTGCTCTTTATTTCATTTGCACTTTACTGCTTAAGGACCACAATTTCTGAATGACAAAGAAAAATAAGAACATAGAGCTGTGCTCTATTTTTTTCTTTCCCTCCCCCCAAGCTGTGCTCTTTCTACAGTTTTGAAACTAGATTTCATGAGTTTATAGACTTCAGCATGTGAAAGCCTCTAAGAACCCTTTCTTTATTAGCAAAGTTAGGGTAACTGCTAAAAATTCCTTACACATTTTGCACAAGGGTAAAGCCATACAAGTCGGTATTATCAGCAGGCTCATGAGCTCACCCTGAGTTACACAACTAGTAGGCTAAAAGCAGAACAAATGGAGGGAACACAGTGGGAAGACCTATGATATTTATCTATGTCATGACTTTTAAAAAAATCTATTTTAATTGTGACATAACCACATACGATCAGCTGGTTGTGGTTACCAGAGGGTAGTCAGAAGTTTGTTTCATAAGAAAATAATGAAACACAGTGGAGATAAAAATTTGAATGGCATAAAGCTCAGATCACTTGACGTAGCATTTCACCATGGGGTTGGCTGTGACAAAGAAACTGGAAACACTTTAAAAACTGAAATGAACATTTAAAGTGGCTTTCTGACATTTTCCGCCTCCTGTCAGGACCCTGTAGTATTATCACAGTTAATCACCCCTTCTTCCCCCCTGCAGTCTCTCCCCCACAGTGCTCTTCTGTCTCTGTAAATCTGTGTTCTGATTCCTGAACAGACTACCTTAAAGTTTAAATCCCAGAGAGAACTTCATCTCCACTTTCCTCACATCTTGCAAACACTGCCCCAGGCTGCCCGCAGACTTGCTGGGCTCTGCGTTTTGTGCTCCTCTTTCACAGATGAGCCATTTCCCTGTTTTTTTGACTTCCCAGAACTGCTGAGGCACAGAGGAGCTCATCAGCTGGAAAGCATTGTATGAAAGTACAATTATTATTTGCCCAGCTTTAGTGTTTCCCATTTTTCAAAGCCAAATTAGGCCCAGTCAGATTGATTCATTTCACAAATACTTATCAAGCACCTCCTATCTACCAGTCACTGTTCTGGGTGTTTAGGCCATACTAGAGGAAACACAAACCAAAGAGCATGCCATCTAGGGAGCAGAGGGAAAGGGGATTGAGTTAAGATAGTCTTAGCCTTTGGTGTAAACTGAATAACTGCAGAGGGAATTGCTAAACATGTGGAGAGGTTCAAGTGTCTTGCCTCACCCTATCCAGTCAGTGAGGGAGCAGGGAAGAGCATCCTTCACTCCATTTCTTCAAATCCAATATAGGCTTCTGGTAGTTTCTTTGTGATTTCTTGACATCAAGAAAGAAGAAGCTTCTGCCCTGAGTGATAAGTCTGTGTCTGACCACGGTGGTTATAGGTATCACAAGGGAAAACTTTGTTACAGTGATTACTAGTAAGCAGGAGTGAATAGGGGACATAGCTGGAAAGGTAACCAAACCTAAAAAGAAAGGATTCTGTAGTAAAAACTAAAAAGCTCTTCAGGTTTTGGACAGTCCTGCCCCCAGTGCCCGCATGTTTCTGTGTTCAATGTGACTGTCCATCCATATACACCTGAACTTTCCATCCTGACCGTGTAGTTGGTGAAGATAAGGGCACAGTGCTGTTTAGCATACTTAATCAGTCTTTTGCCTCACCAGGTATTAATTTGGGGTCTTGTTTTCTTTCACCGTCTCCTTTAGAGCTGCTGGAATTGTGGCCGTAAAGCAAGTGAGACCTGCAGTGGCTGTAACACAGCCCGATACTGTGGCTCGTTTTGCCAGCACAAAGACTGGGAGAAGCACCACCACATTTGTGGACAGACCCTGCAGGCGCAGCAGCAGGGGGACACACCCGCGGTCAGCTCCTCTGTCACGCCCAACAGTGGGGCTGGAAGCCCGATGGACACACCACCAGCAGCCACTCCGAGGTCAACCACCCCAGGGACCCCTTCCACCATAGAGACAACCCCTCGCTAGACGTGACCCCGGAACTGTCAGAGCAAAGACAACACAACCAACATGAAACCAGTTCCTCATCCTCAAATGGTCAAAGTTTTTTTTTTTTTTTTTTTTTTTCTGTTTGTTTGTTTATAAATGAATTATCCTATTTCAGTACTTCAGCAAGAGAGAACCTAACTGTATCTCGAGGTGGTAGTAAAACAGAGGGCCAGTAACGGGTCGTAATGACTTATTGTGGATAACAAAGATATCTTTTCTTTAGAGAACTGAAAAGAGAGCAGAGAATATAACATGAAATGATAGATTTGACCTCCTCCCTGTTATTTTCAAGTAGCTGGGATTTTAAACTAGATGACCTCATTAACCGATGCTTTACCAAACAGCAAACCAAGAGATTGCTAATTGCTGTTGAAAGCAAAAATGCTAATATTAAAAGTCACAATGTTCTTTATATACAATAATGGATAAAAAGAGGAAACCCCTCAAGGGCATGAGCATTGGATACAGCAGTAAACATTTTAACAAGAAGATGAATGGCGTCCGTGGGTTGCTAACTGAACTTTGAAGACCCGCTACAAAGCGCGCAGATGTGCAGCAGATTGGAAGGAGACACAGATGTTCGGTTTTTTTCCTGTTTCTGAAAAGAAATAATAATATCCAGGTCAACAGAATGAAAAATGAAAGATGATTTGCAGTGGGATGTATGAATACAGCAGCAAGAAAAAAAAAATGCCATAATACAAAAGGCTCCTTTATATATATATATATATCTGTATGTATGTATATGTATGTACATACATATATATATATATAAACACACACACACAGAAGAAAGAGACTCAGCCTGAAGTTAATTAGCATTCTGGCAGCTTTGACATCAGCCAGCTGCCCTAAATAACCCTTCAACGTTTCTTCACTTTTGCAAGGTTCCACAGAGTAAGACATTGGGTCTATTCCAGCTCATTCATTTTATACTGAAAAAAAAAAAATAATAATAATTTTTAAAAAATGGTGGCTTCAGCTCCAGCCCCTTTCCAAAATTTTTCAACCCCACCCTGTTTGGATTTTTAATTAAAAACTAGTAGTTCTCTTGGTGTTAAAACACTTCTGTCCTGTGAGGTTTCCCAATGGTGTTTTTCTTGTAAATGTGTTGGACAAATGTGAAGATGCATTGTAGTTTAACCATATGCCCACATTTAGTCTCTTTATTCCTAGTTGGTGAGAAACCTGTATCTTTCTATGCTGCTTTTATATCTGTATGTATTAGTGATATTTCTCTAGTAGTTAAAAAAAAAAGAAAAAGAAAAGAAAAAAAAGACTTTTTTGGTTGTCCTCAAGAAAAGAAAAAAAAAAAAAAAAGCTATCTTTCGGAGCTGCTATTTCACTCTCTTATAGGATTTTTTTTTTTTCCTGAAAACCAGCATGCTTCACGGAATGCTAACATAATGGTGTTTTTGTAAGAGGGATGTACATAAATGTATTTTGCACTGTCACAATGACTCCCTAGGCATGCTTTTTTTTTTTTTTTTTTTTTTTTTTTTTTTCCCAAGCAAACTCTTTTTAAATATGCTAGAGCCATTTCACCAAGTTTAGCTGTAGCATAGAGTAGTTGTGGAATTTTTCTTTTTCCTTTTTTTTTTTTTTGTTCTTTTTTGAAAAATCATTTATTAGGGACTTTTTTAAAAAAATAAAATAATGAGATAATCCTACTTTAAAAAAAAAAAAAAAAAAAGGACAGTGCATGCATATTGCTGTAAGGTTGTTTAAGTATTTCTAATTTTACAAAAATAAAAATCATTAAAGCTCCAAATGCTGAGGTGTAGACTGACAGCTTTAACACTGCTGAATGCCAGGTTATACAGTATTCTTACAAAAAGGGAAGTCAGCCAAAGACTGATCTGATGGACCAAAATCGGAATTTTGAAAAGCACCAGTACTACTTTCCAAATGATCAGCAGGTTAAACATGTTCAGCAAGGTATAGTGTGAATCCATTAACCCTTCGTTGTCCAGGGTCCAGACCAGAACTACTTGTTAGTTTTGAAAACAGTAGCCCAGGATGTGGTTGTGTGCTTTAGGAAAGTCAGCAGTGCTGCAGGCTATGTAGACAACCAAAGTTTACAAGGCTGGGAAGACACTTCTCCACATACATATACACCAGGCATTTCTTTAAAAATCAGAATCAATCCATTAACTTTGGGGGTGGGGGTTAAATGTAGCCCTGGGATACAGTTTTAAGTGGCTTTTAAGTATCTGCATAGAGGCAATCCTAAGGTTTGCTTTAAAGTCTCTTCAATTGAACTTTTTTTTTTTTTAAGCATTTCTTCCCTATGTTTTCATATACAAGTTGGTTTTAATTTTGTTAGGGTGGTATTACATTTTATTTTTTAATGGCTTTTTGGTTTAGAACGTTCTGATGAGCAAATAAATCCATCTATCTGCATGTTGGAAGTCCATCTGCCAGCACACCTGCTTTAAGCGAAATGAAAGCACATAACCAGGCTCTGAATGGGTTATATTTTATCATGGTGCTCCCAGAATCCTTTGACCTCACTCTGCTTTCTAGTCTGCTTGTGACACTGGACAGTCCTTTCTTACAGAGCTATTATATGTTCTAGGCTACGAAGGGTTAAATAATCCCAAAAATGAGGTATATCATACCCACACGTCTTTATCTCTAGAAGCTGTGATGTATGTGAAACAGCACTGTTATTCTTAACACTAGTGTGTAAAATAAGGATTAGTACAGTACGTCTCATTACTTTTTAATTCAGGGCACCCTGAGTGAAAACAAATACAAAAAAAAAAAAAAAATCCCTAACTCTGAGCTCTATCTCTGATTCCTTTTCCTCCTTCCCCTCTTCCTCCTCCTCCTCTTCCTCTCCTCCTGTTTTGCTACATTCTCCTCAGTGGCAAAAAGTTTCACTCTACCTCTGACAGCATGTATATTGCACCAGTAGCTAACAAAAACTGGTCTAGTCAAACCAAATGGGCACAAAAGAACCAGGATACCAAAAGTTAAGCTCATACAGCTGCAAACCATATCACTTCTTGGTAACAATGCAGACCTCATAAACCTAAAGAAGAGAAAGAAAAGAAAAACTTTTGTTACTTTCCTTTTTTGCTTGTCACTTATATACAGGCTATGTGAGAGTATAATTTGTAGGTATAACACATTTAAAAAAAGTTATCTTCATTGCATAGAATTGAATGGTGGTCGCTGATAGGAATAGGGCGTCCTCAATCTCTTATCTCTGTCTCTAACTCTTTCTCTCTTTTTCTCTGTCATGAGACTGTGTGTGACAGGGCCACCTGTCTTTTTATTTTTTCTTTTTCTTTTGTTTTTTTTTATGTGTAGGTGCATGTCTTGGGGATTTAAAAATTTCAAGGCTGGTTTACTTACGCAAAGCATGCCTATACGTCTGGAATACTTAGGGAAAGAAAGCGACTCCATGTTGTCCGAATTCCTCAAGGGACAGAAAAAAAATTGGAGACTGTTGAAATGCAGATTTGAAGTAATTTTTTTAAAATATTATTTTGGGTTCTGCGACATTATTGTGAAAAATTAAAGTTGTTGTGCAATACTTAATTCAGACATGTACCACAAGTTAATGGTAGACTAACACTGGGGGGTGGGGTCTAGGCATCATGCTTTTGTCAGCATACTCTTGAGCTTTTAAGTCTACTATGTCTGAACTGTGGTTTCTTGTTTATCCTTTTTTCCTTAGTTGGACTGTAATGTATGGTCTGTCAACCTGTGAATCTTTAAAGTATGATTCAGGTATTGTTGTATTCTTTACTGTGTAATAAAAAAGTTTAAAAAAAATCTCTATCCTCTGTCTCATCCTCGGTGTGTACCAGCCAGTGACCCTGGCCTCCGTGGGTGCTAGAGCTCTTCGGTAGGGTTTACTCAGCTCCCCAGCCTGCCTCTAACTTGAGTCAGCTTATCGCTGTGTGGTGACTGGGAAAGGATTCACAAGTCAGGTTAAAGCATAGGTGATGTTTCCTAAGTGGGAGGAGGATTAGTAGCCCCTGTAGGAAAGGAGAGCTTGGCTTGCTTAGCTTAGCTGCTACATGGACAGCAGAGGCCCTTTTGGCTGCATTTTGACAAAATCTGTGCCTAAATCTGAGTTGCCCTCTCCCCAGGGGTCCATGCCAACCTCACAAGGCTCTGGCTCTCAGCAAGTGGCTCAGCTCCCCCGTGCACAACTGAACCGCAGATCCCCTGGTGCAGAGCTTCTCTTCCACCTGCCTTGTTCCCATCCTTCTCTACTACAAGTCGTCAGCATTTCCACCCCTTTTTAGTATGTTTTTAATTTCCACTATGGCTGTCTCTAATTTGGCTGGGAGGTCCAAATTATCCCCTCTGATACTTCCTTTTCCATATCCTAGTTACAAAGTGGGTGGGAGTTTGAAGACTCACTCCTTCTCCACCTACTTCATGATTTCTATTAATTTTTTTGTGTAGTTTTCAGTTTTTTGTGTGTTCTTTTAAAAAAATAATGTATATGCTGTGTTGTAGCAGAAATTTCTGTCTTCTCTGCCCACTGCCAACTTGATAGGCAAAGAAATAGTTGCGTAGAATCCAGGATGACAGAGCACCTGCCAGAGCCTGTACCTGGGGAGAGGTCCTGGAGGTGGATGCTGGTAAGTGGGAGGGTAGCCTGGGCCCTCCGTTCAGCTTCCTGCTTGTCCATGACCCAAAGTCTTCCTGGAAAATACAGCTTTTCTCATATTTCTTATTCCAGGAAATTGGTCATGCCAGAAAAAATATAAGAAAACAGCTTATTAAGAAATTAATAGCAGACACCCTCACCCTTTTGACAGTTGGGAATAGATATTTAATTTGATAGTTAATTTTTTTTTTTTCATAAACGACAGGCCAGCCTGACCCAAGTTGCCTATCCTTTAATGTGTTCATGTGTCTTATCTTCTCTTCAAAGTGAAAAAGGCCAGAATCTAGCAGATTTGAAGAACTGAATGGAACACATTGATGTAGCTTCCTTATAAGTAGTTCTTGCAAATGCCTCTGTGATGTTTTCATACAAGTGAATATACTGATTAAATAGGAAATGCTTTCAGTTTATATGAAAGATACGAGCAAAATCCGGAAACTTTGAGGTGGTGGACGCCATTTTTTTTAGAAGTGTTAATGATGTATTTGATAATATTTAAGAAAAATGTGTCTGCCATGAAGGAATATTCAGCTATTTCCCTGGAATGGGTGGGGAAGAAATGAGCAAAGGGGTGCTGTTCTGTATGGGTGTCTATACCCTTATTCCAAGGTGAATAAATAAAGTTTTGTGTTTGCTTAAACCTGAGCCTGGTCAGTCTATGCTCAATTACAGTGGAGAAACTGAGTTGGACGTATGCAGAAAATGTATTTTCCCATCCTCCCTCTCTATCCACATAAGCAGGGAAGTAGGGCCCAAAGCTCTTTGCTTTGAGAATGTTTAGGTTCAAATAGCAATTTGTTGAAAGCAATTCAATAATATGCATGGGAAGTCTATGAGAACTTAAGAGACAAATATAGTTGCTTAATATACTATCTGACAAAAACATTTGAATGGAGAAAAAGGTTATCTTTTTGTAAGAGAAGGAATATCTGCTCATCATACTCTAGTGTTCATTTCCAGTGCCTAACACTGGGCCAAGCACCCAGTTAGTACTCAATACATAATTGTAAATACAGCTGTGAGTTTTCAGCTAGAATAATGTGGTGCCAGTTTTCCCAGAAATGAACAAATTGTCTGGGGGAACAAAAAGAGCAAAGAAAATGATTTAACCTGTTGGAAGGATGGATGGGAAGGGGAAGATTAAACAGTATGCAGCTTGATCAGATGGTGATGAAGTGGTAAGGGTACCTCTGTTTTCAAAGATCCAAGGATATAAATGCCAACGGGGAGAGGGAACTGTTCAGGTCATTATGTAGTGGTTGACTACAGTTACTGATGACAAAAAAAGTAGCTATTTTTTACAGTTACAAGTGAGGCATTGGAACATACTTTGGCATTTCAGGTATTTAACAAGCCACCGTGGAAACAGTGGCATAGTTGAGACATGCGTTCTCTCTTTGGACCACTTAGGCTTCTTTCACATTCTAGATTCCCATTTCTGCTCCCTTTTCCTGCCCTGGACACCTTGAGTTTCCTTCACTCCTACATCACTCCTACATCTCTCCTACATCGACTCATAATAGACTTTTTTCTATTTAGAACTATTTGTTTTCTTTTATCTTAGAACTTCTTTCAGCAGACCAAACCTGCATCTTAACATCTGGTGAAGCCCCTTCCAAGAACCTGCTACACCTGGAGCAAGAGACCTGCTACCCTTGTTCTCTTAGAATCAAAGTCTCAGTACATGTGTCCCAAAGGCCAGTGAGTCTGTCACTGGCCCACTGCCCCTGAGAGGCTCCAGCGGGAGATATGGGGCATGTTGAGGTCCAGGAGACACAGTCTCAGCCCCGAGCTAGCTCTAACCTGGAAAGGACAAACCCAAGTATTTGACCTTTTGATTGAAGATTCTAACTCACTTCCCTCAAGCACATCAATAAAACCCATGAAACCACTTAAGAGGAATGATCATGCAGACACAGGGTGAAGGAAACAGAAAGAACGTCCCACGTGAATGTCATGTGCCAACAGCTAGCTCGCAGGGGCTAAATCTAACCTAACAAGACTGTGCTAGTCCTTCACATGCTCGAGTGCAGAAAATCAGCAGCATATACTCTCTTTCACATGCAGTCATTTTCCGATTACTCAGAGACAGTACCACCTCTCTAAGGAGTTCTTGCTTTCCATTCCTTTCTGCAGTTATTTTTATTACTGTTTAAATATTTCTGGAAGATCACCATAGCGTTGAGTCAAGGACTTTCTGGATGTGGAAGGGAGAGAGATTTCTTTCCTTAAAAACTAAGAGAACAAATAACAATAAAAAAAAAAAAAAGCATTGAACAACAACACCCACTTCAGGAAAAGTTTATGTAAATGCTTTTCAAAAGCTTTTCTACTTGGTTGCTTCAAATTACTGGAGCTGTCTTTAAAAACAGACCATTGAGCTCCCCTACTGACTTACACAATTAGAATCTCCAGCAAGATGTTTGTGGACAAGACCAATCCCTGTTTTCCTAGGGCTCATATTCTGAAGACAGGGAAAGATAAACAAGTTATTAGGTAATTAGTAATTGATAAGTACTAAAGGGAAAAAAAGGAGGATAAGGGATTCAGCAGTGATGGCCTTACAGGTGCCACATATTAATTTGGGTAGCCCAGAAGACCAAGCGAATGACATTTCAGAAGGAACTTGAATGTTATGGAAGGAGCTGCATGAACATCTTGCAGGAAAGCATGGCAGGCAGAGGGAACCTGTGTGAAGGCTTCAGGATGGGGAGAAGTTGGAGGGCTAAGTAGGAGGCAAGTTTTGTAGGGCCACCCAGGACATTTTTGTTTCAAAGCAACATATGCAGCCACATTTAGGAGCCACTGACAATGACAGAGAAGCCTCGTTTACCCTGGTGTTTGTTGGAAACCTGAAACTATCTGACTGAAGGGTTTGGGGCAGGCAAGTAGTCAGCAGGGAGCTAGGGCAGGGGCTGCACACATTTCCGAATCAGTTCAGCTAAAAGCTCTTTTACTGGAGGTCCCTGCACTTGCTTCAAGGAAGGCAGTGAGGGGGAGGCGCAGGAGAGTGAAGACAAGGAGATGCCAAGAGAGAGGCTGTGTAAGAAGAGAACATTCTGGTCAGACATGACTCCCCAAGATCAGGCGCAGGTTTAAGAACCAACACGGCCTGCCTGGGAGAAGCACACGATGGATTTTGCTGAAATATAAGCCATAGGCAATTTTTTTTTTCAGAGACAAGGAGAGTTTTATATTAGGCTTTCTTGAATGACTGATGATGGCTTGACTGATTTCTATGTACAAAAAGTAAATATGTAAGTCATTGATTCTTTGTTTACTGTTGCGTGACCGGAGACGCGAACGAGCAGAAGCTTTGCTGTAGGTGTAAAACTCGCTCCTGTAATTATTAAATCAAGAAACAGGCCATACACTCTGATATGGTGTATAGCAAAGTTTTTTATTTTAAGTTCAGGTTT